>WHVD01000031.1:600000-785374 GCA_015178975.1 Hysterangium stoloniferum | reverse complement strand
TCCAACTCTCAATATCCATCTCTGACTCCCAATACACCAGCTGCGACTCTTGATATCCCATCTCAGACTCTCTGGAATCTGCCAGAACCCCATCTCCCACTCTGACTCGGACACTACATCCATTGGTACCTCAGGCTCTACCTCTGCTCTCAAAGCCCCTCTTGAACTCATTTTTTTCTCTTTTCTTCACTTCATATCATTCTGGCATTTTGAATCAATTTTTTTTTTACTGCCTGATAGTCATAATAATCATGTTCTGTTTGATAAAAAATATATCTGCTCTGATCAACGGTCTCAAAATTGATTGATATTATTATATTGGAGCCTAGCCCAAGATAGAGCCATACAATGTTTGAGGTTAGATGAGACTGTTGGTGATTGGGATAGCGATAACCGGATAGAATCTGTATCATATGATCCGGACATTACGATACCATCAATGACATGGAGAAAGAATGAAACGGGTATGGGAATAGGACAGCATGCACGCATGGAATGTTGGGATCTGGGATAGACGGTCTCTTCAGGCAAAGTTGGTGCAGACAGAAGGGGCATCGTGCACCAGACATGAGAGGCTGCACAGAACAAATGGCGTTTGACCTTTCCTGCGTAATGTACGTGTGCGTTCTCAAGGAGCTCGAGCCTGCTTGAAACGTTTGAAGACTTGCAAAAATATAAACAGAACTTGACGTCTTTGAAGATTATCGAATGTGGAATTGAGACGAGACAAGATGGAGAGTGTGGAACTAGGAATTGCCTGTGACAGACAACATGTGACAGACGCTTGTTTGATCACCTGGCTTTAACACTCGATGCCGAAGAACACGATACCGCCTCATGATTTCCGCCCAAAAAACACCACCATCTCGTCCTACCACAGATCCTACCAAGTTGGGTGCCACCCCCATTCTAAAGAAGGAATCAACATCACAGGTGTATTCTTCCTGGCATGTAGCAAGAGATGAAAGGATCACCGTGATGTGGCACGAAATATCTGGGCGAGTAGTCGGTCCCGTCAGAGTAGGGGATTTCTTGAATCGATATCTCCCTAAAGCTCCCAAACCCTGTCCGAATCATCATACCAACAAAACAGAGAAAAAACATACAACTTTCAGTGGATCTAAAAGAGAGGTTGACATGTACAAGTCCTGGGTACGTTATTTTGTTGTGCCTTTTGGTTCATTGGAATTTATTTAGGATATAGATTGATTTGGTTGGGAGATTTTGTCCTAACCTTGAGCTTGTGGACGCTCACAGCACACCTGCGGTGGACTTCGGAGGGAAACAAGTCAAGCCAGACATACAAATCTATTCTGCCAATTGCAGGCGATCGGGCCTATCAGATATGACACAGACAGAAATGATTGTTGAATTTAAATTGGCCCGTGGGGATGACGCATTCAAAGATGATAATGGACCCAGTTTCTTCGAGCATAGTTCCGACGCTGCGCATGATACACTGGGTCAGATTACATTATATGCGACGGCACACCAAGCTGCACAATTCCGGACACATGTCTTCCTTGTCCTTGTCTTCCCCAAATATGCGAGATTCATGCGCTGGGATCGTAGTGGGGTTATCGTAACAGAAGAAGTCCCTTTTTCAAATCCCTCCTATGTGGAGTTCTTCTGGCGGTTCAATCATGCGAAACCTGATGTACGTGGTGTCGATACTACGGTCACAGAGTTTCCACACAACCACCCCGTCGCGGTAAAGGCTAAAAGGTCGCTTGGTGTCGAGGACGGTGACCGACTGTTTCAAGTTAAAGTTGATGCAAAAGGTGACACTTATGTATTTTGTTGTCCTACGTACATGGCTGTTGGATCCCCCCTTGGCCGGTCCACTCGTGTTTTCAAGGCCTACTGCGTGGAAACTGGGAAGTTGGTCCTTCTCAAAGATACATGGAGGGTCGTTTCGCCTAGTCAGAGCCCCGAACACATAATATATGAGGAGCTGAAGAAACATGGTGTGAGGAATGTCTGCACGTGCAAGGAGGGATGTGATGTGCTGGATCAGGTTACGAAGACGCAGGATTGGTCAATGGCAAGACAGGTTTCTTCGCGATTGAGGTTATTGCGGCACTATCGACTGGTTTTGAACGAAATTGCAAGGTCTCTAACTGATTTTGGGAATACAAAAGAGATGGTGACTGCAGTGAGAGATGCCATGATAGGTATGTATGTCTGTCTCTTAATGGAATTGGGGCTGACTCGTTTTCGACAGGGCATGGGGACGCTTATGACAGGGCTAAAATTCTTCACAGAGATATCAGCTCAGGGAACATTCTTATCACTGACAGCGGGGGTGGATTGTTAATTGACTGGGATCTTTGCAAAAGGCTTCAAGATATATATCAAGGAGAAGCACACATT
This sequence comes from Hysterangium stoloniferum, assembly GCA_015178975.1. Taxonomy (NCBI): domain Eukaryota; kingdom Fungi; phylum Basidiomycota; class Agaricomycetes; order Hysterangiales; family Hysterangiaceae; genus Hysterangium; species Hysterangium stoloniferum. The sequence goes on along the minus strand of WHVD01000031.1, from coordinate 783,001 downwards.
GAAAGGACTGTGAGTACCTCCCGCACTGTGAAAATGGTATGGGGAATTCTGAAGATTTGTTTGATGTTTTATTATCTGGTTCTGTGATGGACAGGGTACTTGGCAATTCATGGCTGCTCGGTTGCTAGTGATTCCCACCCAGGGGGAGGGAGCACCGATCCCTGATCGGGCGGACGACTTGGAGTCCTTCCTCTACGTCCTTGTCTGGATTGCCTTGAGATATACCGAGCATGGGTTTGTTAAGGGTGCGCTCATCAAAATGCTCCATGCAGCTTTCGATGACCATTACCTGGATCCTCACGGAGCGGCGAAAGGAGGAGATAGGAAGATAGTTGAAGTGTGCTTCTCCAACCCCTTTCAGATTTCTCGTTTATCCAATGTCCCATTGAAGGAGTTGATCAAAACATTGGCAAAAACAATTGCGGTACGATACGGGGATGTGCCGAATGCAACAGAAATTGCTCAATATAAAGAACTCTTTGAGAAGCAAGGGTCATCAGATGTCAAATCTGTAGCCCTCAGTAAACCAGTGGATAATAACATCATTCTTTCTGCACTCCGTGCTGGGGAGTACCTGAATAAGCTATCTGCCTTGGACTGCTCAGACTGGATGGAATTGGAATTAACGACTGCGTTACAGAAGAGTGGTTGGAATGCGCATAGTGGCCGTGTTCAGCGCGATCTATCCACTCCCCCTCCCACACAGCCTATGGTGCCCAAGAGGGAGTATTCTGAGGGTGGTGCTGGTCCAATCTCAGGGAACCGCTTTTGCTAGTGGCACAAGGTACTTACATATCTGTATGCAATCGATTGTGACTCTTAGTATTTTGTTGAATGCCCTGAATGTAATATGACTACTCACTTTCAAAATATGTTGAAATACAATTTGTCTCAGGCAAAATATCTTTCTTATTATATTCACAGAGCTAATCCCAGAGGGGATTTGAGCCTTTGAGCATCCACCATCGTCTTGCTGTATGGACATCGACAAATCCGAACCAGTAGGGAAACCTGCTGGCCTCGGTACTCGCTCCAAACTGTATACTACCCACCACTGGGTCACCAAGATTCTCAGAGTTCAATGCATGTGTAGGTCAGCACGAATCGTCTATCTTATCACTCCTTTTGGACCAGGCTTAGTAGTAGACTCCTAATCAGTAATTCTGGATGGGCGAAACGGTCGGGGTAGGGGTATCCCCCTGATGAGAGCTCTCGGCTCGAAACCGTTACTATCCTGTTTCCCCTAGCCACCCTCTACACTAGCTGACAAAGTTCAATCTTCGGAGACAACTGTTTGTGGCGAGTGATAAGGTGATGGTCCGCCCAGCGGCGCTCTGGTGGACACTGGTGACCCTGCGTTGTCATGGTCACCTGGCTAATATATTTAGAAAATTGGGCGCTAGTACAGGGACAGATGCCCTGCATTGACGCCCATCTCAGAGGGGGGTTCATTTTCTAGAGTGGCATCGCGACTTTTTATCCACAGGCTAAGTTCTAATTTTTGCTGGAAAAAAAAAAAAGACGGGTAAATAAAAGTTATGTGGATGTATATGTATCGAAATAATAATATATAGATATATAATATAATATAGAGGGTCCTTTTTTGACGGGTTCGTGGCACAAGGGGTTTTAATTAATATTTCAATTCACAGATAACAGCTTCTAGGTATGTAAACAAATGATGATTTCCAGTAATTCTGTTAAAAGTGAAGCACTAGGATATTCCTCTGATTCATTCAAAACACAGGGACTTGAAATGACAAAGACTGTAAAGCATAGTGAAGTATATCTGCAGATGCCCCATCGGTCGATAACACTTGGATATCCTCCATCTCTCTCTCATACTTATTGATATATTCAGCTGCACCGGATAAATGACAAACCCTGGCACAAGCTGCATGTATCTCGAGATACCTTGGGTCCGGAAGAGGGAGATGTTCATACTTTGATTGGAACGTTATCAACTCGGGACAAAGGTTACCCGAGTTCTGAAAAGGAAAGGCAAATTTGACTTTATAAGTATCTTTCTGGTTAGGCTGTACTAGTTTAGCTAAATGAATTAGTGATATAGGGAAACTCACTTGTTTTTCTAACCACATGAGCAAGTTATCAAACCATTCATGACAGGTAGGCTCCAGTGTCATAATGTTGCGCAGACAGTGGATATTTGCTTCATTGAATTCCCTAAAGAGTCCCACATATCCAAAACGCTCCATTATTGTCCAAATGGTAGCAGCATACTCTTTCTATATTTGTAGATATATAGTTAGATGAGTTTGTAAAATGATGGTATGACGTTACCTTGGCTTCAGATCGCCCACTATCACTGGTGTTTGCATTTGTTGATGATGGGAAAATATGTGCACATTGGGTATGTCTAACAACAATTTCACAGGATTGTGTGACCAGGTTCCGTAGCTCCTCATTTTTGGCTACACTGTTCAAGTCATAATAACCGGTTATCATGCATCGGTATCCATCTCGTAACAATGCCTTAGAAATGCAAAGTCAGCAAGTTTATAAGCTGGATAAAGAATAAGGGAAGGGTAATACTTGCAAGATTCTTTGCAACCGAATGGTTCTTAGGTGGTTCTTTCAGTTCACCTTGTATCAGCTGCTTCCGAGCATCAAATGATGGCCTGGAAGGGTGTTCTGAGGGAGTCGGAGTATGACCTTTATATTTCCTAACTATTGAGGGTCTCAATTGGCAGTTTTGAAAGAGAAGTGTGATAATATCCTAGCTTACAACATAGAATGTAATGGTTGAAGTAGATCTGTCCAATCTTGAACCTATCCTGAATATTACTAGCAGACACCACCTCCAGTGCAACAGCTATCGCGGCCTCATATGACGGTCCTTCTAGCAGAAGATAGCCTACAACTCTGGCAAAGACTAATAGTTTTTTCCTTTCAGAGTCATCGCCTTCCTTTCTCAGTGGGGTGGACTTAGCGGCGGCCTCCATTTCTAACACCATGGTATAGGCTCCTTTTATAGTTGACGAGTTCTGAAGCCTAGCAGGGAGCTCTTGAGGAAGTGAGGTCATGTTGGGGGTATTAGAAGATTCAGAGAGTCAAAAGATTCAAACTCCGCACAGATAGCAACCCGCTGACATATAAGGTGCTCCGACGGGCCTGGAGGGTATGCATTGCTGCCTATAAAGTGTTTGTTGAAAAAAAGGAACCTCAAGAACCTAATAGTAGTTTAACTCAGTCACATTGTAGATTGTTAGAATATTGCAAGCCGTTGAGAGTGCTCACAGTCTGACTACACTGGGGTATATTTAGAAAATTGGGCGCTAGTACAGGAACTGATGCCCTGCATTGACGCCCATTCTCAGAGGGGGTTCATTTTCTAGAGTGGCATCGCAACTTGTTATCCACAGGCTAAGTTCTAATTTTTGCTGGAAAAAAAAAAGGCGGGTAAATAAAAGTTATGTGGATGTATATGTATCGAAATAATAATATATAGATATATATATAATATAATATAGAGGGTCCTTTTTTGACGGGTTCTTAGTCTTATTCTCCCCCCCTGAGGTGGAGGGTCCTTTTGACGGGTTCTAGGGTATTCTCCCCTGAGGTGCAGGGTCCACTATTTTTGGTAGAAGAGTCCAAAGAGTCCAAAGAGTCCAAAGGGTTTTAGTCCCCAAGTGCCTAATATTTTTGCCGAGAAAGAAGTAAAGGTTGTGTGCGCCGTGTGGGGTATGTGGATGTATGTGGGGGGCCAGCGTCTAAACGGCCAGACGTCTCCGCCCTCGGTAAACTGCCAGGCTTCTTTCCGGCTAAGGTGGACCTTTCTACGAAAACTGTGGACTCTTCTACAGAAACTGCGGAGTCTTCTACAAAAACTGCGGAGTCTTCTACAGAAAGCGTGGGAGTCTCGTGCAAAAACGGTGGAGTCTTCTACACAAACGTGGAGTCTTGTACGAAAACTGGGTTGGAGTCTTCTACGAAATAGTAGACCCTCCACCTCGGGCGAGAATAGACCTAAAGGAGACTCGGAAGGGATTTTTTGTAAGGTTTGGAGAAGGATTTGTGATGCTATGGGGCTACATGCTGTGGGAAGGACCTGGAGTGGTGACATTCCTAAGAGCTTTGGCCACATCAACAGCAGTGTCAGCCTTCCCAGACCTGATGAGATGCTGTGCATAGTGAATATTGGTAGGGGAAAGCTTGGAGGGATGACTACCAATGGACTTAGAGAGATGACAATGATGATTGGAGTGAAGTCTAGAGACTGTGCCAATGCCATGGCCAGTAGAAGCTGCAATGTGGCTAGCTGTATGGCCAGCATCAGCAGTGAGAGGATATGATTCTGGCTGGCAAGAGACAAGTGTGCATCTTGGGAATTGGGTATTACTAGTTGCTAAAGGTGATATATTTGTACTCCAGTACAACATGGTCATGTGACATCACGTGATTTTATTCATATGACCTAGTTGGAGGTAAACAATCAACAAGGTCACATGACTATAAGTATTTATAGTCATCAAAGTTGCCAGCAAAAAAACCCTTCACATGAGTCTCTTGTACATACATATTTGGAGCTTATGTAATGGCACCATACTTCCATAATCTAGATATGATAGAGCATATTCACAAATATTCTTGATATTTTTGCATTTTTATCCTTTGAGTTATCAGGGATATAGGTCTGAAGGAAGGGTTTTTTGAGCTCCAAGAAAGGAATAAGAAATGCTTGGACAAATTTTATTAGTCAAACTGAAGAAGATATTCAAGCTCAAACAGAATATGATGACCTCTATTACAATTGTAGCTCAGAGGAAGAGAGCTCTCAAGAAATTATAGAAGAATCAACTGATTTGATTGAATTGAATTCAGAAGAGCATTCCAACACAGAATCATCTCAAGCACTGAATATATGCACATCAGTTAACATGGTTTCCACTTCAAATAATCAGTCTTCAGACCCTGAGTCAAGTCAGAGGGGATCAGAGATTGAATCTGAAAGGAAAACCAGTATATATTCAGATAACATGGGAACTACTGTGCAGAAAAGGGCATCTGAGCAGAAATTACAGCAGAAAATGTTGAATGGAATCTTCAATGTCAAGAACTATATTATCAAACTAGCTAATTCCACCAAGAGGGAAATATTTTCTTTCCCAAGACTGATGGCCAGGCTTCCCGGTTGTGCTTTCCTTGAAGCACGAGCTACTTTACTTCCACTCAAGGATGGCTTGGAAGTTATGGCAAAGATCCTACAAATATTATAGTGGATTCTGGTGCAGATATTTCATTGATATCTCACTCTACATGATCTCAACTCGAAAATCCTCCAAAAATAAAAAATGGACAGAGAATCAATTTAATTCAAGTAACTGGAGCCTCTACAATATCCAGGTTTATTTCTCTGCCTATTTACTTTGATACAAGTGAAGGGCCAGTGGAATTAATCATTGAATCTTATGTAGTCAAAGGAATGACTACTCCATTCATTATTGGAAATGATTTTGCAGACCAATATGCAATCTCAGTGATCCGAGGAGAGGAAGGTTCAATCTTGAGCTTTGTTAGGATACACACACAGGGTGGGTCTCTGGAGAAACCCGTGGGATATCCGGTAGGACTTGGCTTCAGCTTATAGGCTGCGCCCTCGCTAGATCGTGTTGTCCAATTTCGAACAGGCAGATGGGGATCCCGGGGAGTCCGGGCGGGGTTCATGGGTCGTAGGTCATAGGTCGGGGGTCGTGAGTCATGAGTCGAGATAGTCGAGAGAGATAGATGTGCCAGAGCCCGTGGGCTCTGACTAGTGCGAGCGGTCTGATAAGAGTAGGATTTTAGGGTGGAAAATATATTAGATTACTGGGGGGAATCTAAGCTAATTTTCTGACTGGATTGTATGTACAACATCTGCCAGTTTATATAGACCATGGAGTGAATAACATACCAAATCCAGTAATGGTGAAACGTAACTAACAAAACATAAAACGGGAATAGTAAACACCAAGTTTGGTGTTAGGAACAGGACGGAACGGAGTGGAGTCCAAATCATGACAAAGCATAACCCACAACAGGAAACAGAGCGGGAGTGGAGTCCTAAATTGTGACAGGTCATTTGACTAAAACGGGAACGGGGCTCGAGTAGAGCGGTGACGGGATTCTGAGCGGGGACCGGTGACTGATGTGTGGGACGAAGACGGACATAGACAGAGATGGAGTCTGGGGGAAGTCCGGTGACTGATATGTGTCATAATGAGGTCGAACGTAACGAGTCTTGATGTACGGAGTCCAGGCGGGAAATCCTATAAACAGACGATTGGTGCTTGTAGCGCGTGGGGGCGTACATGTTAGTGTCCGGAGTCCAGTGGGATTGTCCGGTCGTAACAAGCTTTGGCTCTAGTGGGAGATCTATCAAAGTTCAAAATTCTATTGGACCTTTATTAAAGGATGAAAGAGGTGAAGCTTTCCAAGTTAATGTCACTCCAAAGCTCTTGAATCTTGCCAGAAAAATTAAGGCTCATAGGAAGAACAAAAAAATAAAGAAATCAATTCAATGTAAGGAAACTGAGAATTCAGTGAGGTCTAGCATTGATATAACAATTTCTCCAGAGTCTATAAGTGCTATACCAGTGACCCTGTCTTTCCAAAAAGGATCTGATATAGCATATATAGAGAAGATATTCTTATCCAACCGAGGAGACCAAGATTTCTATGCTACACCTGATTCTATCATTATTTGGAAAATTCCTTGGTTATATATTTCCAACTTCTCAAGTTTCCCAGTGCATATACATGCAGGTCAAACACTAGGCTACTCCCATAATCCGGAAACATGGTTAGATAGCCTGGAACATTTAGACAATGAGCAACTATCCCATCTAAGTGCTCATTCCTATTTGATCAAGAGCATTGCTAGCCAACTTCTCCATCCGAAATATAATTCTATTGATCAGCCTGATACTCAAGGCGAATCAGAAGGTGGCCCAAAGACAGCAGAAACTCCTCCATATGATATTAGCTCTGATAAATTCTTTGAAGAGATTGATATCAATAAGGATTTATCATTGGAGCAGAAGAATCAATTAAAGGCTATTTTATGGAAGAATCATTTTGCCTTTGGATTAAATGGAAGATTAGGCCACTATCCTGCCAAGGTGGAGATAAATTTGAGAGAAGGAACAAGAGAAATTTCCCGACCTCCATTCTTTGCCTCACCTAAGAATAGAGAGATTATTGATGAGCAGATGGATAAATGGGTCAAATTACAAGTCATTGAGCCTTCCAAAAGCCCTTGGGGTGCTCCTGCATTTATTATTTATCAGCAAGGAAAGCCCAGGATGGTAATTGACTTCAGGCAACTAAATGCTCAAGTAATTCCAGATGAATTTCCACTGTCTCGGCAAGAGGATATATTACAAGCATTAACTGGATCTCAGTGGTTATCTACACTAGATGCATTAGCCGGTTTTACTCAATTGGAAATGGCATCAAAAGATGAAGAGAAAACAGCTTTCAGAACACACAGAGGGCTTTATCAATTCTCGACAATGCCCTTTGGATTCAGAAATAGCCCAGCAGTCTTCCAGAGAGTTATGCAGAATATTCTATCCCCATTCCTCTGGATATTTGCTTTGGTCTACATTGATGATATTGTCATCTTCTCTAAAACCTTTGAAGATCATTTAATGCATAGCTCGTATGGAATCCTGGCACATTTTACTGCACTTAGCAGCAAATTTAGGGTGGGATGCCCAACAAATTGATGTCAAGACGGCCTTCTTATATGGCCTGCTTCCAGATGACGAAATACAATTCATGTTCCAGCCTGAAGGCTTCGAGGAGCCAGGAAAAGATGGAAAGTCGTATGAGGACTATATGGTATGAAACAAGCTGGTCGCATTTGGAATTGCACAATGCATGAGAAAATGCTCAGCTGGGGTTTTATTCCATTGCCCAGTGAACCCTGCATCTATTATCGAAAAACCTCTTTAGGAATCATCATTGTGGCTGTCCACATCGATGATTTCTTATCTATTGCCTCTACTAATCCTGAAAACGACCGATTCAAACAACAAATGAAATCAGCCTGGAGCATATCAGATCTCGGTACCATCAGTTTTGTTGTTGGCATCGCTGTCAAATGGGACAGACCAAACTCTCTTGTTAAATTGTCCCAGACTGCTCTCATTGATCACATCATATCTCAGTTAGGACAAGTGGACTCCGCCCCAGTGTCTATTCCTATGGCCCCAGGCCTAAAGCTACGGCACATCCTCCATTCTTCCCTCCCTCCGAACGACCAATCTCACCTCCCCAAGCTCCCTTACCACTCACTTGTAGGCTCGCTCCTATACCTCGCCATCTCCACTCGTCCCGACATATCCTATGCTGTACAACAGCTCTCCCAATATCTTGACTGCTATTCATATGAGCATTGGACCATTCAGGTGGTCCAGTATCTCAAAGGCACAAAAAACCTTCAACTACACTTGGGGGGCACCAATCCTATCACTCTATTGAGTCACAGTGACTCTGATTGGGCAAATTGCCTCAACACCCATAGAAGTGTGGGGGGGTTCACGTTCTCTCTAGGCTCAGGTGTCGTATCCTGGAGTGCCCACAAACAAAAAACCATCGCAGCTTCATCATGTGAAGCTGAATATATTGCAGCCTTCTCTGCTGCGAAAGAAAACTCCTGGCTATGATCGGTGCTTTGAGGTATCAACATACCTTTCAACAAACCTACAACCATTCATTGTGATAACAACACTGCCATCTGTCTCTCAGAGGACCCACTTCTACATAATCGAGTGAAGCATATAGATATTAAGTATCATTTTATACAAGAGCATACCATATCCGGAGAACTAAAACTTAAATATATCCACACCAAAGACAACCTATCAGATATATTCACAAAAGCACTCGAGGGCCCACAATTCACACGTCTTCATGGATTCTTAGACCTAAAATAGGCACAAACGACAGAGGAGTACTGCGGTGAGGAGGAGTGTTGAGGAAGAGAGACACCGCACATACTTCTATATGCACTAGGGACGATCGAATCCGAAATCAGGCAAATGAATATTTCTTTTGCTCCCATCGCATCCTCTGTTCTAATCACAGTCACATTGACTGTCACACACATATATATTGTGTTAGAATATGAGAAGCTCATTAATGTAATCTCATATCTCATCTTGTGACTGTATAGGTTCCGACCAGTTCATCATGTGATAGTTATATATAGTTTAGGTTCACTAGATCCGTAGCACGCCATAGTGCACAGACCAGTGCACAGACCATGTATCCTAGTATACAGTTAGTTCAGATGAGGAGTAGATCCCTCATCTGGAAGCCTAGCAATATCACCGGTTTAGCATCTACCCGCTCCACTCTAAGCAGCTACGCTCCAAGTGTAGAGAGTCCTCGCACTGTGATACCCAGGCTTCCATTTATTTTAACATATTGGGTGTCAATTATAGTTTTGCCTCAGTCCGTTATACTATGAATATACAAGACTGAGGTGAGCTGTCTATTTATCAAGTAGACAATTTCCTTAACTAACCTCACATGTACTAGAACTACATTCTAGGTACCTATTGTAAAGTCCATTATACTATGAATATACAAGACTGAGAACTACATTTTAGGGTATTACTTTTAACAAGGATCCATTGGGGCCACTGCCCAGGACATGGACCCTACCCAACACTGTGCACCCATGGGAGAAGAAAGGATCAGAAATTTCGACAGCAAGACCTAAGCCATCAGTAAACTTAAGTGCTATTGTCATCAAGGTACAGGTTACAGTGTCAGGGTGCTCTGGACCTCGTATGTTCTGCCTGGCTTCCAACACCTGAAGCTCAAGCATCTCTGTACAAGAAAACAAACCTACATCTGATGTAATGGAGCCTGCAAGTGCTGAGGAAACGAGACCAGAAGGGTCATCCCAATCCACTAAGGGGAAGGTGTGAATGGAGGGCGAGAATACCCTGGGAGACCAGAGTAAAATGACTTCACATCCATACTCTACTGCCATAAGTGAGGAGCAGAATAGTAAGCCTTCAAGGGGTCCACAGCCCAAGAGGGTGACCAGCCGATATGCGAGAGAGTTTTCACAAGTGCCTGAGGGTGGGTACTTCCCCATCAGAGGGCAAGGAGAATTCGGACACCCTCTGATTCGAGCAGTTCCTCCAGTAGTGATGGGTCGGAGGAATTGTCAAGTAGCACTACAACTGAATGGTCAGCTAATAGGAGTGCAGACTCACCTAATTCAGGGTCAGAATCGGAGGATGATACTGGAGGCCCATCAAAAGCAGGCCAGAAGAAGAATAGAAAGAAAAACTGACCTAGTTCTAAATGGATAAAATTTGAAAGATACAAGTGGTCCACAGCTGACGCCAAGCAGACTAAGAAACCTTTAGTGGGAGTCAAGACGAAGCAAGCTGTGGTGTACAATGGCATAGCTGACCTTGACGTCCTGGAAGCCTTTGTATACACCTATGATCTGTGGACAGAAATCAATGGGTTAGATCGGAAATGGGCTGTGAAGTTAATAATCTACTTCTTGGATGGCAAGGCCAGCGCATTCTATATGAAACATGTGGCCTTGAGCCAGAAATGATGGAGACTAAAAGCCGTTTATGATGGACTTTTTGATTATTGTTTCCCTGCAGATTATAAGCTGAGGTTGCGGAAACGATTGACCTCAGCCCAGTAGGGTGGAAATTGTTTCTGTGATTTTGCATGAGATGTGGAGAATAGTACTACGTATTTCCCTGATATGCAAGAGCATCAGCTTAAACAAATTGTGTGGGATGGGGTGCACCAGTATATCAAAGAAAAGTGGTTAGATAATGGTTTACATAAATCCAGACAATACCTTATGGAAGCGACTTATCAAAACAGCAACATGATTTGAAGCTGCTCAGGAGTTTTGTCAGGCAGAGAAAGGATGATGAGAGACCCTTTGACTGGATCAACCCGATCCTGGCCATGACAGAATGAGCATGCTAAACAGACAGTGGGTCAGACTGACAGTATGTGAAATACTTATCATCCTACCACTTCCTCAGGGTCGGGTGTAACAGGAACCATGATGAAAGTGCAGCAGCAAAAACTCAGTTGAATGGAGATGAACCAGCTTTGGGCAGGGAGGTGTTTCATGTGTAAGAAAGAAGGTCATGAAGCGCAAAATTGCCCTCAGGGGAAGGTTGTGCCTGCTCCAAAATGGGGAAACCATGTGTCAGCTGGGTCTTTTCAGGTGCAATGACTTGCCAAATTGGAAAAGAAGAAGGAGCAGGTTGAAATACCTCTTTGAATGGCCTCCTTTGTACTAAGAACCGAGGAGGTCCAGCAGGAATTTGATAGTTTACACGATCACATTTATGCTGCATGGCTGCAGAAGTCGATTACTGAATTCTTTGGGTGAGACACAGCCATAGCTGAGGGGTATAATCTGCTGACACAATTTGAGGTTACCTACTCAATTGTGGACTTTCTGGTGAAGGATAATGTCTTACCCAGAACTGTCCTGTGAATTGGAAAGAGAGACTGCAGGGAGCCTGGGTATAAAGTGGCCCAAAGTTTAGTAGATAATGAGCAATGGGCTGGGAAATGGCTCCCTGCCCAATGCCCTGACCGAGCTAAGGTTGTGGTGATTATACAGCAGCGTTGCTGTGTGCACTTCTTGAATTCTGATTCAGTTGCTGCTGGAATATGACACACTGAGTTTTTTCAGGTGGTGTTTGATCAGTTATACTGGACATACAAGATTATTGACTGCCTTCAACCCCAATTATACATGGTGGTCAGCAAACAAGCCCTCTTTAGTGGTGACTGGGCCATTTTTCAAGTGGTGAGTACCGCTGTAATAATGGAGGGAGCAATGGAACAGGGAGAGTCACTGGAGGATGATGACCCACCCAGTTCAGGGGAGATTGCATCGGGACACCTGCTTCTGGGGGTGTTGCATGAATACTTCCTGCCAGAAGAAGCATTGCAGGAAGGTATTTCCCCCGACATGTGCTTTAGGGTTTACACTGAAGACACTGGACTCTGTATCTGGGATGAAGTGAATACTGACCTTCCATTGTTTATGCCTTGGTCTGTCATAAGGCTTAATGAGGACATCAAAGATAAAATACAGGCTGTATATGATGAACACATACCTGGGTTCTCCAGCGATATGCCTGCCTTTAGAAGATACTGTTGAGATGCTATGTGCCAGCTGTTGGAGCTTCACTTTCACGTATATTATACAATGAGTATCTGTTGAGATATCTATGGTGTGGAAAGACAGCAGTTCTGAGTCTGTTGTGCTGCTGGATTATATGAAATTCATGACTGGGAGTTGGCTGTTCAGTATATAGTAACTCCAGACCACCTACAACGTGAGGAGTGGAGCATTCCTCAGATACTAGCTCAGCAGGCAACCATGGAGGTGTCAAAACAGTCGAGCGTACCTCAATGCAGCCCAAGGATTTTACTCGCTGGTTGCCAAAACCAGTTGTCATTGAGGCATTCATTAATGGTTGACCAGTGAAGGCTCTCATTGATAGCAGGTTACTGGCAGATTTTATGTCAAAGGCCTTGGTTGATCAGCTGTGGGTTATGCTTGGGTTGAATCCTATATGAGTTAATATCTGGTGAAACCTACCACTTCCCCTCAAAGGGGACACTGCAACATTAGCTGGGATCGTCTCACAGAAACAACGTCACACGACGCCAGGAGGAAGTACCGTGGATCTCGCCGTGGAAGGTGCCCACAGTCGTTCCCCAGAGGATCTAATGCAGGAGATAAGGGTCAGTACACCTGTTGATTCTGAGGCCCCTCACAGGCACATTCGACTTTGGCCCATTTAGGGGCACCCAAAACTGCCACATATTTGTGATCCATGGTGTAGTGGCCATCAATGATGAAGGATGTTGAGTTGTTCTGCAACTCATGTAGTCTTTGTGCCACATCAAAATCAGAGACACAAAAATCACAGGGATTCTTCCGCAGTTTGGAAGTGCCTTCACAGCCATGGGAGGCAATTGGCATTGAGTTCGTTGGTTTGTTGCCAGTGTCCAAAAATCGCTTTGAGGAGTTTGACAGCATTTGTGTTATAACTGACCATTTAACATGTATGATCCATTTGGTGCCCACATGTACCAACTATACTGCTAGTCACATGGCAGAAGTAGTATTCAAACATGTTTATAAGTTGCATGGATTACCAGTAAGGATTGTAAGTGACAGAGACTCACTGTTTACTAGCATTGTCTGGAGAGAGCTTCACTGGCTGATTGGAGTTGAGTTACAGATGTCATCAGCATACCACCCTCAGACAGATGGAGCTACTGAATGAGCAAATCAAACTATGATGCAAATGTTGTGGCAGTGTGTCTCACCAAATCAGAGGGATTGGGTCTCGAAATTGCCGGCTATTGAGTCTGCAATGAATAGTGCGACCTCCAAAACTACTGGCTTTTTGCCATTTGTCCTAAACTACAGTTGGTTGCCATGTCCTCTTATTTGGGATAATGACACTGCATACCCTGGGGTTCAAGAGTTTGCAGCACAAATTAAGTTGGAAATCATGGCTGCTCATGATGCAATTATTGCCACTCGGGTCAAGCAAACCAGGCAGGCAAATTGTCATCGGCGGGCTGTTGCATTTGGGGTCGACAATCTCATATATTTGTCTACAAATAACTTATGGTTACCAAAGAATCGCACACGAATGTTAATGCCTAAATATATTGGGCCATTCAGGATCATTTGTGAACTGGAGCCTGGGGCCACTTATGAGCTGGAATTGTCACCAGAGTTGAAGAAACAAGGGATGAATCCTTCATTTCATGCATCCTTGCTTCGGATCCACCTTTCAAACAACGATGGTCTATTTCCTGGCAGGCAGTTGTGACAAATCTCAGGCTTTGGTCAGTCATCCAGGGAATCGGTCGCTGAGAAGATAGTTGCTCACACAGGAAAGGGGACCCATGCCCTGTTTGAGGTCATGTGGAATACAGGGCAAATGACTTGGCTTCTGTATAAGGATGTGCAGCACTTGTCACCATTAAAGGCGTACCTGGAGGCCATAGGTGCTGCAAGCGTGCGATCGTTGAAAATTGGGTCAGGGTGATCCATCAATTGCATGCAGATTGGTCAGCGAGCAGAATGGCATGATCGGTTTCCAGTGTCTCACCTGTCAGTGTGCAGTGTTTGCCTTATATTTATGTTGGATCCACTTCACCTCTCAATTCATCTTCCTCCTTTGGCTGTCCTACCATGTCTACTGAGGACGGCCAGACACAGATTGCTTCAGAATTCTTCACTGTGACTTTAAATGCCATACAGGATAGTGCTCTGAAAGGGGTGCAGATTGTGTGGGCATTACAGAGGGAAGAGGTGGAGAGAGCTCACCAACACATTATTGAGATGCAGAAGCAACAGAGGCATATGATGGCCGATATCGTGACTACATGCAGTAGGGACTGCACTCGTGTGTGGAGGGAGCAGAACCCGTCTGTTGCATTGGCAGAGAGATTAGAGCCATGCAGGATGACACCATGGTAGCACGATAGGGAACAGGAGGGTATTAGTCGTGGCCAACAGGGCAAGGGAAAGAAGAAGAAGGTTGTTTCTTCGACCACGGGGTCACTTCTTCAGCGGATTGACCTATTGCTGCGCAGCAGGGGAGAATAATGCCTGATGCTACTATAAATACTTCACTCTCTCATAGTATTGCTACGACGGCCAGCAAACATCGTCCAGCACAGGGAGCTAAAACACATGTTGGAAAGGGTCAGGACATGACCATTTCAATGGAAATTGATACTGGGAGTGGCGGGCAGGATTGGAGTGGCAAACTTGACGAGTTGGAGCAAGGGGTTATGGAAATACACAGTTGAGTCAGTCTGCAGTGAGTTGCACACTGCATTGCTGGCAGTGTGGGAGGGCAGGTGTAACGGTAGCAGACTTGGGTTAGGATGGACTTGGCATCGGGGCCGTGGGGCCTGCCTAACTGGTGGTATCTTAGAATACTAGTTTGGTTGTTTCAAGGGTTTTACTTGTTGCAAGGGGCTTTACTGCTATTATCATAAATAGGTAGATCCCTTGTATGGTTACAACGGTCTCTTTCAAATAGGAACCTAGTCCTACTCATTTCGTTCCCTTTTGCAAGAGCTCTCTGAGTAATTACACTACTCCTTCATAGTGGAACCCTTACACTGTAGGACTATCTGCTCAGGAACTATCTAATAACAACTATCACATGATGTGAACCACTTGAATCTATACAGACACAAAACGAGATATGAGGTAGCTAATTGTATATACTCATATTCTAACAGATATAGCTAGACGGAAAATTGTTCGATGCGTTTGATCGTGTCCGAGTTTATGTAATCATCCTCCCATATGCATCTAGGTAGCTGAAAATGCCATACAAACCTTATTCAAGAGGTTAATACTATTAAATAAGGACAACATCGACGCTCACGGGTCTCGCTCAAATACCGTGTCCGGCCACACAGGGTCATTTATCCAACTGGGCTCCGCATCGTAAGAAGCGCGCAACTGCACATCCAGGACAGGTCCCTCCGACGGGCCAGAAATATAACGTGGAGAGGCGGGTTCAAACATGAATATGGTACGCGGTTCCACATCTCCGGAGTGACTAAATTACTCTGGTCGGGCTCTGACATGGATGAAGGGGGAAGTGAAACTAACAAATTCTGAGGCATTTCCACAACTACTCTTGTCTCCAAGCATATTACTATTGTCACAATGGGTTCAATATCATTTCCAAAAGACTTTTGTACTTACTGATCATCAACTCATGTGGAGGGATACCCTTGATCCCATTCTCCTCTATGTAACGCGGTGCGTATGCTCTCCATGCTTTCTGCACTTCAGACGACGAGCTTAAGTCTCCGAGATTGACAACGGGCCGGCAGAACTCTTCGATGTTGGCTTCGCCAATATCATAAGTATATCTACGCAGCAGAAAACTGAGCAGCGATCGGGTCAGTTTGCTAGCTCGAAAAATACCTTCTCATTGGTTTTCCACCTCGTATTGTTACACTCTCACCCTCGTCTAAATATGTAGCCTTTCGTTCGTTCAGGTGAACACGAACCCTGACAGAGGGTTCTATACGGAGGGTTTCAGAGAACCACTCATGTAGATTCCCACACACTACAAAATGGCCTGTAACTTTATCCCGATAGCCCACGTCCCACAAAGCGATGGACCCCAGATCTCCATCCTCGATGTCGCCCGTGATTGGTTCCAGACACCCGAAGTCCAGTAGTTGATTGGCCAATTGATGAATGGTGTGCGAGCTTCGAAGTTGTTGATCCATTAAAACCGTGTCGAGAGGCGATGAATTCACGTTGTACATGAATAAGTCCACGATGCAGTCGGGTGATGATGGATTGATCCTAGAGTGACCGGTATAAATACCGGGATAGACACCGGGATATACCATCGCTCATAGTTCCCTGGGCCATAGCCGAACAGTGTTCCGGTATACACAAGCTTCAGATGACGCCGATTGGCAGGACTGTCTGTGACAGTGACAATTGAATCACCGGGATTTGAAAACTGAATAGACAAAGTTATCATTGACGTCTGATATCAATGGAATTAACGAACAAGGAAGCCAATATCAATTTCGTTGTTTGAACAGAAATCAACTAATTCCTAATGTCACATTGTCACATCAGCATTTGCGGGAGAGAAGGTACCCAAGTACGTCACATAGTAAGAATCCCTCTAAAATACATCGCGTTAGCTTGTAAATATCGCGAGTGATTTCATTCACCATGTCCCATAGTTTCAAAATGGTTTCTTTCACATCGGATGATCTAGTGCGTTCGAGCCATTTGCGTGCGTCCTCAGGTTCAATGCCCGGATTACGGAAAACTTGGAAAAGTACATTGTCTTGCGCGTTACTGTAGCCAAAGAACGCAGCAATGCTAGGGTTCCTGAACATAAATGTGATTGGACTACTTGGGTTATTTAGTCTGATGTATTGCATTCTTACCATACGTCTTGATAGGAAGTGAGGTCGCATTGGAACTATATCAAAAGTGTGATATGTTGCAAATAGTTTCTGAAACCCAAAGCAGCCAAAACGGAACTCGTACCTGTTTGCGTCTCAAATCCCACGTGGGTCTCCCCCCTTCGTACATTTTGACCAATACCGACTTACCGTCACTTTCAGTCTTCGCTTCACAAAGTGTGACACTCCACCGCAAGGTGACCCCATGATTTCCTGCCTTTTCATAGTCATAATCAATGTGGTTCGCGACCGATAAGGTGCGTAACAGTTGCAAGTCCCTTCGATCGATCAAATACTGTCTCATTACGATAAACCCACGGACATGATCTTTGAGATTACAGAACGGGCGTACGCATTCACTAATATGGTTTCTTCTTCCCGTGACCGACGAAAACGGATCAAGGACGATATCGTCCACTCTAATATCATCGACGGCTACGAGCTGAGCGACGGCTAATGAAGTATCCAACAATAAACACATCTAAGAGCCAATATGCATAACGCACGACTCTGAGTGTCACTGTCATCACGCACCATTGCCTCTTTCTCCGCTTCTTCCAATCGCCTTTCCAGTTTGGCGATACACTTATCTCGTTGTCGCATCCAAGATACGACGTGTGCTTTAAGACCTTTTCTTGGTGTGTATGACTGTACAAGCGCAAGAACATCCTCAAGTGCACTGAAACAATCGATCTATTCGTCAAGTACGGTTACCCAGTAAATTTCAAGTTCTCACTTCTGATAATTGTCCAACATAGCTTTCAAATCGTCCGGGATATTCTCCCACTTCCCCCTCAGTTGATCGTGGAAAGCGACAAGGCGACGTCCAGTGGTCTGAACAAGGTTATTCAATCTCTCGTTTTGCTCCCCGCTTTCCTGGTGATTGTGAATCATGATCCACATTAGCTCTTAAACTGGTGATGATGCAGACGACCTGCCTTTATAACGTTCATAATCTCCAAAACAATGGTTGCTGCACTTTTTAAGCCAGGTACTGGAACGGCATCGCCAGCGACTTTGACAACAATGGCTGCAATGTCCATGAGCGATGGTCGATGATCTTAGTAGATGGTGAGAGATAGCTGCTCGAGGCGCTGTATTTGTTATTAGCTGTACCCTGAGAATAGAGCGCCAGATCGGTACAGGAAATGCAGTGTTTATCTCAACTTATATTCAAAGGCCGTAATCACGATGTGGACTTTGTCTGTAGTGGAATTCCTGGAATACAAGGGATTGGATAGATCATTCGTCATTAAAAGACAAGTCGCACAATCTTATGAATGGTTTATCGAAATGGTTTATCGAGAAGGATAAACGGTACCATGAACTGACATAGGGCATTGTAGCGATAGGTCAGTTCTGCCTGGGTTATTCCCATGATCAGTTGTCTCGCCTTTGCCAATTGGAGCTAGTATTGTGTATTTTTGGGTAAAACTTAAGACAAATGGATGAGATGGAACCTGTGATAATTTTTAACACTTTCAATGTAAGGTCGTTGATTGACCTCACTCGGTCAGTACAGACAGGACTAAGTTCTCTCTGTTTGAGTCGTTAGAATATGTGAGAGATACAGGTAGAAGCTTCTGCTTGTAACTACATTGGTTGGGGGTTAATATATCTTGGCAGAACAATGGGGTGTGATCAGAGACACAGGGGGAAACAAAAGGACAATGGAGGTGATGATGTGAGGTAAGAGAACAAAGGGACAGTTCGGTGGAAGACAAAGACGACTAGTTAAAACACAAGAGAGTTGTGTGGAACAATGGGGAACCTATTGGTAATGTGTGCCTGTGGTAAGACAGCCAGGATTACACCCCTCGCCCTTCTGAAAACTTCGGATGTGCTCAGTTGTCCAGACCATTTTCATTTTCCCAAACATCCAATGCTTCGGTGTCTTTGAGGGCCCTGCAAGGAAGCCATTTGTCATGATCTTTCCCAAAACCCACCCAGTGTACCAAGTACTGGACCCCACGACCGCACCAGCATTGGAACCCAGGGTAGGAAGTGGGATTGTTAGGGAGTTGCAGAGTATAGACAGATTTCTCCAGGAAGGCCTGTGTGACCTCATAAGGGCCATCAAAGTGGAGCATAAACTTGGCTACCCACTTTTTTCCTTTCTGTTTGTAGTTACAGTGGCAGTGTGTAGTAGACAGCATGCAGTAGGAGTAGCATTCAGGGGTAAAGGTGTAAGGGGGGCTATGAGCCATGGAGAACAGCCTGTTTTTAGCGGAAAGGGAGAGAACCCTGTGGATGTGCTTAGTGTTCATTAAGGCAAAATGTACCCGGGGAAGTTGGGCCAACCATCCATGTCAACGTGATAGCGGATCAACTGGTTGAGCATTTTGCTGGTCTGCTCACTGGCCCCATCGCTCTGGTGGTGGTAGGCTGTAGACATTTTCAACTGGACACCCGGAATTTTGTGTAGGGCAGCCCAGAGTTCAGATGTGAAAAGAGGGTCGCAATCTGACATGATATTCAGCATCAGTCCATTTTCACAATACCACTTCTCAAAGAGGACAATTGCAATTTGTGCCGCTATATAGGATGACTGAACAGGGGCTAAGCGAATATCAGCACCCAAGGTGTCTGTCATAGACATGATCATGTCTTTCCCCTGTTCCTCAGGTAGGGGTCCAACAAAATCAATGGCGACAGTGTCAAAACAGTCATCTGGCACAGGGAGGGGGTGTAGGGGATCACTGGGCTGGCTGGTTCGGTCTTTATTCCTCTGACATCCAGTGCATGAGGGTACAGCGACTCAAAAAATCCTTCACATGTTTTTTACTTCAGACTTACATATATCCCTGATACCTCAAAGAATAAAAATGCAAAAATATCAAGAATATTTGTGAGCATACTCTATCATATCTAGATTATGGAAGTATGGTGCCATTACATAAGCTCCAAATATGGAAATATTACAAATATTTATATACAAGTGACTCATGCGAAGGGTTTTTTTGCTGACCACTCTGACCCACAAAACTACTTATATTCAGTACTTGGTATAGCCACCCTTTGCCTTCAACACAGCTGTACCCCTTTTAAGCATACTCTCAATCAAATTCTGACACACCTCTGCATCAATCTTGTTCCACTCCTCTTCTACCCTCTCCCACAACTCCAATATCCCTTAGCCTCCTCTTTTTATGATCCCATAAGTGTTCAATGGGGTTGAGGTCTGGAGACTGTGCTGGCCATAGGAGGACATTGAAATCATTATCTTGAAACCAAGTCTGGGCCTTCTTGCAGGTGTGTTCAGGGTCATGATCTTGCTGAAAGATGACATCACCCACATATTTTCCATAATAGCTGAGGCTGGCTTGAAGGTCCTCCTCCATAATCTTGAGATAAAGGTCCCTATCCATCCTCTCATCTATCTTGAAAGAATACCCACCACAAGGTGACCCCATGATTTCCTGCCTTTTCATGGTCATAATCATTGTGGTTCGCGACCGATAAGGTGCGTAACAGTTTTCAAGTCCCTTCGATCAACCAAATACTGTCTCATTACGATAAGCCCAACGAAAATGATCTTTGAGATGACAGGACGGGCATACGCGTTCACAAATATCGTTTCTTCCTCTGGCCGTGACCGATGAAATCGAATCAAGGATACCGCGTAATTGACGTATGACATCGTCCATTCTGCTATCTTCAACGGCTACCAGTTGAGCGACGGCTAATGAGGTATCCAGCAAAATGCACATCTAAGAGCCAATATGTATTACAAATGACTCTGAGTGTCACTTTCAGCACACACCATTGCCTCCCTCTCCGCTTCTTCCAATCGCCTTTCCAGTTTGGCAATAGACTTATCTCGTTGTCGCATCCAAGACAGGTGTGATTTAAGACCTTGGCTTTGTTTGTATGACCGTGCAAGCGCAAGAACATCTTCAAGTGCACTGAAACAATCGATTTATTCGTCATTTACAACTACCCAGTGAGTCTCAAGTTCCCACTTATGATAGTCGTCCAATATAGTTTTGAAATTGTCCAGGAAATTCTCCCACTTCCCCCTCAGCTGATCGTGGAAAGCGACAAGATGACGTCCAGTGGTCTGGACAAGGATATTAAATCTCTCGTTGTGCTCATCGCTTGCCTGGTGATAGTTAATCATGATCCACATCAGCTCTTAAACTAGTGTTGATGCAGACGACCTACCTTTATAACGTTCATAATCTCCAAAACAAGGGTTGCTGCATCAACTCTTAAACTAGTGTTGATGCAGACGACCCACCTTTATAGCGTTCATAATCTCCAAAAGAAGGGTCGCCGCGCCCTTTAAGCCAGGTACTGGAACGGCATCGCCAGCGACTTTTACAACAATGGCTGCAATGTCCATGAGCGATGGCCGATGATCTTAGTAGATTGTGAAGGATAGTTGCTCTTTGGCACGTCGAGGTGCTGTATTTGCTGTTGGCTGTGCCCTGAATGGGCTGAATGGAGCACCGGGTCAGTAGGGGAATTGTAGTGTTCATCCCAACTGCGACACACTTATATTCAAAGGCCGTAATAACGGTGTGGACTGTGTCCGTAGTGGAACTGCTGGAATACAATGAATTAGATTGATCATTCGTTATTAGAAGAAAAGCCGCACGATCTTATCAATGGTTTATCGAGTCAAATGAAAGTACCATGATGTGCTAACGGATATATGGCGTTGTAGCGATAGGTCAGTACCTTGACTCATACAGAATAAATATTTATGAGATAGCTTTGTAATTAAATCGATTAGAAACGTAGTCTATGATTGAGATTTGCTTTATTTGTTGGAATTTGCGGTGCTGCCACCCAAGCTAGCGCACTCGCTCATTGTCAGATTTGTGTCGCCAATCATGCATGATATAGCTATTTTGTATTCAACTTCTGCTAAATTACACAGTGTGCATTATGCAAACAAAAATGTCTAAAATATATCAGTGCCACAAAATGTGCCAAGTGCACCCTTCTGGTGTGGCCAAAAGCGATGGAACACGAGGTCGTTGTCGCTGATGACGAGCGCGTTAGTATGGCACGGAATGACAGTTTGGTGATGTGGCCGGGAAGTGACACCTGGCCTCGAGACTGGAGCAGGGTATTAGTGAAAAGTAAGTAACATTTTGTTATCTCTGTTGTATTGGTTTCCTTGCCTGGAGCGTCCCATTCTCGCAGAATTAACAGTGGAAGAGACCTCACTACACACTGCATCAAGTCATTTTACTATGTCGAGTCAGTTTCTCTCATTAATAAAAAATCAAAGTCATTTATTTATTACTGTAAGTTACACCAACTTAAAAGGTTTACGCCGTTCACCGACGGAACAACAAGTCGCTTATAGTACTAGCAGTGGTATTAGCACTAACGGTACTTGCAAGTTTGCTCGTGATGGGCCTCCATATGCCATCGGTGAGTTCTTATATTTCCAACTTGTTGTTAATATGGATTTGGGTCAGCACCGCCTTTTGGACTCACCGGTTGCTTTTCTGTTGATGGAATGCCACCAAAGACTGCGTTTGGAGTGCTGCTATTGCTAATCTACGAAACAATCATTTGCTTCCTCATGTTATGGAAGACCATTCAGAGTTACAGAGATGGATATGGGTCTTTATTTTTATTAGGAATGGCACATGACAGGGAAGCGTGGTATGCAAAGTCTCCTTGAAAGCATGGGCTTAAAAACCAGCTGACTGGTCTCATTTACTTCCTTTGGTACCGCCATGTTTTTTCAGGGTCACTTTCCTCATTTTGTACACTTTTTCACTCCATTTTCCAATTAAATTACATATTATTATTATTAGTTGAATTCTATATTATTAGTAAAAGTTAAATTTTATATTATTAGTAGTAGTGAAATTCTATATTACTACTAGTAGTTAAATTCGATATTATTAGTAGTAGAAAAAGTAGCAGTAA
The DNA here is from genome assembly GCA_015178975.1 of Hysterangium stoloniferum. Taxonomy (NCBI): domain Eukaryota; kingdom Fungi; phylum Basidiomycota; class Agaricomycetes; order Hysterangiales; family Hysterangiaceae; genus Hysterangium; species Hysterangium stoloniferum. Next base: position 760,087 of record WHVD01000031.1, on the reverse strand, counting down.
GGCTTACTTTTACGGTCTTAATAATCGAATAATTATTTGCTGAGGTTGAGGGTTAATCCTTTGCTCTGATCAAAGGTTTACTCCTCATCTTTGACCGGCGCTCCCCCACTTAGCTTACAGGGACCATATGACGTCATGTTGAGTGGTACACTTCGTAGCTTTTTTATTCCCCTGGAGGTGGGACACCAAACCAAGTCGCCCCAATAACATTCGTCTTTTACCGTGAAGGCCAGTTTGCAACGTGAGTCCCATTTTGTCCTTTTTGCCTACGAATTCCTATGCTAACTATGACTTTAATTCTTTCTGTAGCTAATCCCCCACCTCAACACTGGTGGGCCTTTCTTCCCATTCTTGCATGACTGCATCCATCTCATTTTCACAGGTCTAAATTGGCTACCTCTTACTCTGGCCCTGGTGCAAAATCACGGTAAGCTAGCATTCGTTTCATTCAGTCTTTTTATTAATGTTTTTCACAGCTGTTCACTGATGTCATATGGGCCCGGCGCTCCCCGCTTAGCTTACAGGGACCATATGACGTCATGTTCACCGGTACACCTCATATCGTTTTTATTCCCCTGGAGGTGGGACACCAACCCAAGTCACCCCAATACCATTCGTCTCTTACCATGAAGGCCAGGTTGTAACGTGAGTCCCATTTTGTGCTTTTTGCCTATGAATTCCTATGCTAACTATGACTTTAATCTCCCTTTCCGTAGCTACTCCCCGCTTCAACACTAGTGGGCCGGTCTTCCTGTTCATGCATGACTGCATCCATCTCATTTTCACTCCTGGTGCAAAGTCACGGTAAGCTCGCATTTGTTTTATTCATTTGTTTTAGTAATCTCTATCACAGCTGTTCACTGACATCTTATGGGCCCGGCGCTCCCCCACTTAGCTTACAGGGACCATATGACGTCATGTTGAGTGGTACACCTCGTATCTTTTTTATTCCCCTGGAGGTGGGACACCAAACCAAGTCGCTCCAATAACATTCGTCTCTTACTGTGAAGGCCAGTTTGGAGTGTGAGTCCCATTTTGTCCATTTTGCCTACGAATTCCTATGCTATCTATGACTTTAATTCTTTCTGTAGTTACTAACACTCGCCGGTCTTCCCATTCATGCATGACTGCATCCATCCCATTTTCACGCCTGGTTCAAAATCAGGGTTGGGGGGGTGGGGTTTTGTTTTTTCCTCCTGCCCCTCATTTATACCATTCACTAGCATTACATGTGCGGGTGAGGCTTGATCCCAGACTGCAGGGAGCCAATCCAGTGTGGGTGCAGGTGTTGGGTATCAGATTTTAGAACAGGTTGAGAAGAAAGTGGTGTTGATTGATGATGCAATGGATGTTAATCTCCCCCAACCCAATGGCTGCTGGCCAAGAGGTGGCTTTGTGCGGAAATACGGAAGTTGCTAGGGATGATGTCCAACCCTTTTGGTCGTTATCTACTGACCTACTGATGGGACCAGTGCCTGTGGCACCATGCATCCCGAATGTGATCAAGACAATCAAGAAGGTCCAAGGTCCTTGTTGAGGTTTTGTGTTCACAACATAACCCCGTACGTGCCTCTTCTTGTTTCATACAACGTCTTACTTTGTCGCATTATAAACACTCTTCCCTTAATACTGACACAAACACATAAAGGCCTCCATCACCCTCAAAAAGGCTTCCAGAGATGAGGGTTTGACATGTGACATGGATGGGTTGAAAGATATGGATAGAATCCAGATTCCCAATTCATCACATATATTTGAGGACTCTGTCATGCAAGTAATTTTTCTGCATGACTTGTGATATAACATATTAACTTCTGATCTCACTGTTGGATTATAGGTCAACAAAGATCGGCCAACAGTCGAGGTGCTCTGGCATGGAGGACAAAAGGGTGAGTTCAAGTGGGGGAGTATCGTGTGGAGTTGGAGTGATGAAAGAGGGAGGAAGGCAATTGGGATCTCAGTTGCAATGCACCAGCATCTCTGTGTGCCCCCACTCCTCATAATCTCTGGGACATCATCCGGTGGCTCCTTCTCCATCACCCTCAAGTCATACTGCCCCTTTGCCTTCATCTCCATCCATGCCAGCATGACACGCTGTGTCACAACATGTACCTCAATCCACCTTGTGAAGCAGCAGGAGCGCAAAAAGTGTGCCTGGGCCAGATCAAGCTTCTCAACGAGGTCAACAAACACAAGATCGTTACTTTTGGTGACTCATGGGCAGGTCGTGCCGGACTGTTGACGGGCAAGCAGTGCTGGATGGGTGGAGACACTGCAGCCATAGCATCATAGCAGAAATTGTCCCGCACGTAGTGAGGATGGAGGGTGGGAGGGTCTATGCTCCAGGCCATTGCATTGGGCGGCAGGGCTGGAGGGGAGTAGGTAGATAACAGGGATGAAGGAGGGAACACTTCATCTAGTGAATGATAAAAAAGGCTTACTGAATGGGGAAAACACATACCTTGTGGATATGGATGCATCCCAAGTGGGTGGACAGCAGATGCAGGTTCACACGACACCATTGGGAAATGATACAAGCCAGTGTGGTGGATTTGTGACAGACGAGAGGACACTGGCAGCACAGGACGCTGTTCGTAGTCTAATTACCACTTTAGATATGAGAAAGTATAGCAATGAGTGGAGCACAGCATACTTTCTGAATAAGGGCAGGACTTGAAAGAAAATGCCGTTGTGGAACAAAGGAGGCGACAGTTATAGGCACTTGAAGAGGATGGGATGAAAATGCTGACATTGATGATCCAGGAGACTCTGCATTGTGAGCGTGAGGGGGTGTAAAGTGTAGTGGGGATGGATGGGGCTGTGTGAAGAAGACTGGGAATGGCAACAGTCTGGGAGTAGAAGGCTCGTGTCCTAGGGTTCATGTCATTATTGAAAAATAAAACCAATGAGCAGTGCAATGCACAACGCACCTTGCCAGCAGCAAGAGCAAGTTAATTCACTGTCACATGTGATACCGTTGTTTCTGCATGTGCTGCATATTTTGTCCAGGAGTTGATACGGTGTCATTGGAGGAGGTGGAGGATAGACAGTGAGTGGACAGTGAGTGGACAGGACAGGGCGATGCCCTTTGGCCTGAACCTCTGGGGGCCAGTGGGGATAGGATAGCGGGGCAGGAGACATTTTGAGATATTTTCCACGCAAGCAGAACAGGGCCAGTTGCCATCACACCTGTGCACAATGGGTGAGTGTGATGGAGTCAATCCGATGGGTGGCTCACACTAGTTTGTTTTTCCTGCACTCCTCACAACCATCAATGCATATGTGAAGGATAGGTCACATAGGAGGCGTGACTAAAGACCCTAAGCCTTACCCTTTAGCCACTTTATAATTCCATTATGTTTCCTTTATGTTTTATATTTTTATTTTGTTCTCTATCACTCATAAATACGGGTCATATCCCTTTTTATTAGTTCGAGAGTCCATGTATGCTTGTGGGCACTCTAGCCCACAAGAAGTATGTATGTGCATGTCACAGTAGTAGTCACACATGAGAACTTAGACACTTTTCAACCCCAACAACCATCACCTGCACATGCAAGTACTGGTTCGGGGTCTTGTCTAAAACAAACCTTCACTTTATCTCTCCTTCCAAATCAGCAGTAACTATACTTCGCACTGAAACAGTTGAAGTTAGTTACTACTACTCAACTCAACTTCAAGTTCCTGTTTCGCACGGTAAGAATATCCATTGTAGCTCACTTCCTTAGAATATTCTCTCTCTCATGCAATATATACTTTCTATTATCTACTTGGCCATTGGCCCAGCTAGCTATACAGTCAGATCACAACGTAAGGTCGATCTGCCCTTGTAATTACCTACCAATTGTACCTTGAAGGTCAATTGTAATCTACAATTTTACTATCTAAAACTACTAGTCGATCGTTCTTCACGCTATTGTTAGTCAATAATAATCACACATTGAGTGGTAAACTACTCGATGGAGATCCAGGCCGGACCCTCATTCACTGCGATCCACACGAATAATCAGCTATTAGTATTATGACCTTAACCAGTGGTGGAACCACTCGAATTCCTACGCCTGCAGGCGCCCCTCGGACTAGAAAGGAATATTGTGGCTTAGGGCTACCCAGTAATGTCATGATACGAAAGTCATCTCTAATGACTCAAGAGGCTGATACTGTCTTGGAGCCCTCACAAGGTGAATGCAGGCTTCCTGTGAGTAATTTTGCTGGAATGAGCAAGGATAACTCCTATTTAAGTCGTTGGAAACTCTTGGACTCCTTACCACTTGAGCAAACAGAAATGACACCGGTCTAAAATTTCCACCACCTCAAGTAATGCTGCAGAATTCCTTTAGGGGTCAAGTATATTTCACTGAGCCAGCAAATGACAAGTGGGACAAATACTACTACTCAGAACAAATTGAAGAGTAGGAAGTTGACACAGTAGCTGTGGACTACTTAGACAGATACCCCAACATGCCGAAAGAAGTGTCTTATCCCATTCTCCCTAGAGTCCAAAGAATCCAAAGGGTTTTTATTTTTTTTTATTTTTTTTTTTATTTCACTAAGTCATAATATTTTTGTGGGGCAAAAAAAAAAAAGAGAGAGAGGTGGTTAAAGTTGTGTGCCTATGTGGGTATTGTGGATGTATGTGGGGGCTGCCTGCATCTAAATGGCCAGATGTCTCCACCCTCACTAAACTGCCAGCCTTCTTTCCGGCTAAGGTGGACCTTTCTACGAAAACTGTGGAGTCTTCTACAGAAACTGTGGGAGTCTTGTACGAAAAGGGTGGAGTCTTCTACAAAAAACTTGGAGTCTTGTACAAAAACTGCGGTTGGAGTCTTCTACGAAAAGGTAGAGGCCCCACCTCAGGAGAGAATAGACCTAGAATTCGGGCGGTAGCATTCGGGCGCTCCGCGCCCTCACAAATGGAGGAAAAATTCGGGTGCTCTGCGCCCTCATGCATTGGGGCGCCTTTGGCGCCTAAAAACGCCCACCACCCACCGTACAACTTTACTATATATTGATATGATAAAGCATATTCACAAATATGTTTGATATTTTTGCAATTTTCTCCTCTGAGTTATCAAGGATATACATCTGAAGTACCAAACATTGGAAGGGTTTTTTGAGTCACTGTATTTGGGTTAGATGGATACTAGTATTGCTGAAAAAAGCCTGAAGAACCACTTGGAGATAGAGAGGTGGAAGTAACTATCAAATTTGGAGGAGGTAGCATCATGTTTTGGGATTGCATTAGGTGGAATGGGCTTGGAATTCTTTTGTGAGGTTGAGGGAAAGATGGATACCAAACAGTATATGAGTATTTTGGAGGGTGGTCTTCTGGGAAGGATTAGGAAATTGGAAATTATGGAAGGGGAATTATATTCCAACAGGATAATGATCCTAAGCATACCTCAAAATATACTCAGAAATGGTTTGAAGACAAAAATATCACTGTTCTGGACTGGCTAGCACAATTCCCAGACCTCAAACCCATTAAACATCTCTGGACTACCTTGAAACTGAAGCTTTTGCATTATGAGGTACCAGCTAAGGGAGTTTGGGAATTATAGGAGTGGGTGGGCATTAACAGAGTAGGGGAATATCACTGAAGAAGATTGTCAGGCATTCATAGAAGGTATGTATAGATAGTTGCAAACTATAATTAGGGTGAAGGGGAGGCAATACAAAGTACTGAACTGTTGTTTGTATTTAAAAAATGATACTCAAAAAAGTGTCTAAATGTGCTCATGTTTTCAGAAATATATAGTTCCACCAATTCTGATTGGACTAGGACAGTGTTGGAGTCATTTTGTAGCTGAGATATTAAAGTTCAATTCCTACCATTACATAATGATTATAGATGCCCTGTGTGATTTGTTATTGGATTTTCTTTGAAAAAGTCTGAAACATTTGGACACTTTTTTGAACCACTGTAAATCCATATCCATGACTGTTTGGATAATTTAACTATAGAAACTTAACCAAAACTATCTAGATGAGCTTTCCATATTGTGTAATTTATTCCAAAAGAATAATCTACAGATAATTATGTGACTAAATTTACTCTGATGCAGGATATAATCAATATTTCCCCATTTTCCAGAGTACTGTCTGATGGACTAGATCTAATGAAATATGAATTTTATATCACACAAAATAAATATATATGTATAGTTAAGCATGGCATCCTTGCCAATGCTTTCCATGGGCCATGTGGCTCAAATCCAGCTCAATAGCTTTTCGTGGAATGATAAGCCTAGTTAATGAAGTGTAAAATGGCTCTCGAGAACCAAGTGGCACCCAAAATAAGAGCCGGTTTTTGGGCCCCTTCATCCATCCTTCACTGTCCAGTGTGAATGAAGTCTGGGAATAATCTTCTAAGGAGCTGCCTTCCAGAAGCTGTTCCATGCCACAAAGTGCGTGATCATTGCACGGTGAAAAGTTAACAGAGGGTTGCACGGTAGCACCCCAGAGTCGGATCGTCTTGTCGCCAGAACCGGACACGATCCGAGTCCCATCTGGCGAAAATGAGACCGAACAAACCCAAGACGTGTGGCCCTGTAACGGCTCCTGCAACGGCTTTCCCGTCGCCGCATCCCAGAGCCTGATCGTTTTGTCGCTAGAACTGGACACGATCCGAGTCCCGTCCGGCGAAAACGAGACCGAATAAACCCAAGACGTGTGTCCCTGAAACGGCCACTGCAATAGCCTTCCCGTCGCTGCATCCCAGAGCCGAATCGTCTTGTCACGAGAACTGGACACAATCCGCGTCCCATCCGGCGAAAACAAGACCGAACAAACCCAATCCGTGTGTCCCCGCAACGGCATCCGCAATGGCTTTCCCGTCGCTGCATCCCAGAGCCGGATCGTCCTGTCACCAGAACCGGACACAATCCGAGTCCCGTCCGGCGAAAACGAGACCGAACAAACCCAAGACGTGTGGCCCTGCAACGGCTCTTGCAATGGTTTTCCCGTCGCTGCATCCCAGAGCCGGATCGTATTGTCACGAGAACCGGACACGATCCGAGTCCCGTCCGGTGAAAACGAGACCGAAGAAACCCAATCCCTGTGTCTCTGCAACGGCTCCTGCAATGGCTTTCCCGTCCCCGCATCCCAAAGCCGGACAGTCATGTCACGAGAGCCGGACACGATCCGAGTCCCATCAGGTGAAAACGAGACCGAAGAAACCCAATCCGTGTGTCCCTGCAACGGCTCCTGCAACGGCTTTCCCGTCCCCGCATCCCAGAGCCGGACAGTCATGTCACCAGAACCGGACACGATCCGAGTCCCGTCCGGCGAAAACGAGACCGAAGAAACCCAAGACGTGTGTCCCTGCAATGGCCACTGCGACGGCAACGGCTGTCCCGTTGCCGCATCCCAGAGCCGGATCGTCTTCTCACCAGGACAGGACACGATGCGAGTCCCGTTCGGCAAAAATGGGACCGAAGAACCCCAAGACGTGTGTCCCTGCAACGGTTTTCCTGTCGCCGCATCCCAGAGCCGGATCGTCTTATCGCCAGAGCCGGACACAATCCGAGTCCCATCCGCCGAAAACGAGATTGAATGAACCCAATCTATGTGTCCCTGTAGCGGCTCCTGCAACGGCTTTCCCGTCGCCGCATCCCAGAGCCGGATCGTCTTGTCATAAGAACCGGACACGATCCGCGTCCCGTCCGACGAAAACGAGACTGAAGAAACCCAATCCGTGTGTTCCTGCAACAGCTCCTGCAACGGCATTCCCGTCGCCGCATCCCAGAGTCGGATCGTCTTGTCGCCAGAGCCGGACACTATCCGACCCCCGTCCGGTGAAAACGAGGCCGAATAAACCCAAGACGTGTGTCCCCGAAACGGCCACTGCAATGGCTTTCCCGTCGCTGCATCCCAGAGCCGAATCGTCTTGTCACGAGAACTGGACACAATCCGCGTCCCGTCCGGCGAAAACGAGACTGAAGAAACCCAATCCATATGTCCCTGCAACGACTCCTGAAATGGCTTTCCCGTAGCCGCATCCCACAGCCAGATGGTCATGTCACGAGAACCGGACACGATCCGAGTCCCGTCCTGGGAAAATGAGACCGAATAAACCCAATCTGTGTGTCCCTGTAACGGCTCCTGCAACGGCTTTCCCGTCACCGCATCCCAGAGCCGGATTGTCTTGTCACCAGAACCGGACACGATCCGAGTCCCATCCGGCGAAAACGAAACTGAATAAACCCAATCCGTGTGTCCCTGCAACGGCTCCTGCAACGGCTTTCCCGTCGCCGCGTCCCAGAGCCGGACAGTCATGTCACGAGAACCGGACACGACCCGAGTCCCATCGCACGAAAATGAGACCGAAGACACCCAATCCGTGTGACCCTGCAATGGCTCCTGCAACGGCTTTCCCGTTGCCGCATCCCAGAGCTGGATCGTCTTGTCACGAGAGCCGGACACAATCCGAGTCCCGTCTGGCGAAAACGAGACCGAATAAACCCAATCTGCGTGTCCCTGCAACGGCTTCTGCAAGGGCTTTCCCGTCGCCGCATCCCAGAGCCGGATCGTTTTATCACGAGAACCGGACACGATCCGCGTCCCGTCCGGCGAAAACGAGACTGAAGAAACCCAATCCGTGTGTTCCTGCGGCTTTCCCTTCGCCACATCCCACAACCGGATTGTCTTGTCACTAGAACCGGACACGATCCGCGTCCCGTCCGGCGAAAACGAGACTGAAGAAACCCAATCCGTGTGTCCTTGCAATGGCTCCTGTAACGGCTTTCCCGTCGCCGCATCCCAGAGCCGGATCATGTTGTCGCCAGAACCAGACACGATCCGAGTCCCATCCGGCGAAAACGCGACCGAAGAAACCCAAGACGTGTGTCCCTGCAACGGCCACTGCAAAGGCTTTCCCGTAGCCGCATCCCACAGCCAGATGGTCATGTCACGAGAACCGGACACGATCCGAGTCCCGTCCTGGGAAAATGAGACCGAATAAACCCAATCTGTGTGTCCCCGTAATGGCTCCTGCAACGGCTTTCCCGTCACCGCATCCCAGAGCCGGATCGTCTTGTCACCAGAACCGGACACGATCCGAGTCCCATCCGGCGAAAACGAAACTGAATAAACCCAATCCGTGTGTCCCTGCAACGGCTCCTGCAACGGCTTTCCCGTCGCCGCGTCCCAGAGCCGGATTGTCTTGTCACCAGAACTGGACACGATCCGAGTCCCGTCCGGCGAAAACGAGACCGAACAAACCGAATCCCTGTGCCCTCGAATTACACTTTGAACAACCGGCCAGTCGAGATTATGCCCAGAAGCCAATCGAAGAGTATTAGGAAATTTTTCTTTGAATTTCCGTGATATCACGGAGTTACCCGGCGACAATGGAAGTGCTGAGAGGTATAGGTGTGGAGTGCTGTATGTAATCGCGACACCGAACATCTGAATGAACCGGACAACATCTGATACAGTGGATAAAACGTCTTCGTATCCAACATGTTCCTACCATGGTCCATTAGCACCTTCCATTCCTTCCATGATTAAATGATAATCACTAACCTTTAGCCACCGAGCTACTTGCTGAAGTTCTAATGCGGTGCTACTCGTCAGAGCATCGGCAAGGCTGAGCGCTTCGAGCCAAAATAGTATACGTTCATCATTAACGAATGATACCACTTCTTCAACCAGGGGCTTTTCGAGAGCAATTCTTTCCCCCTCATTTACGGTTGCATCGCGCGGTGCTTCCAGAATATGCTTCAGCCAGAACCGACATGAATACGATAGATGAGGGGAGATACATCTCTTCACGGTGTCTTGCAGGCCCGGAATCTGTGCGTTAGGGTAGTACGATGACTCTATCCTACAAATATTAAAACAAAGACCACGAGCCATAACTCGCAACGAAGCGAATGCAAGGTCATATTGCACCTTTGAGAGATCAACAAAAAATTCTTTGCTAAGATTCTGATCTGTCAGGAAGTCACGAAATGATGCATGAAGAGGTCGGATAGGGGAAGTTGAGTCTGTTACCCCACTCAGAAGCGAACCCATGTGTTTCACCACCCATTCCACGTCATAACGGTCATTGCCGTTTGGGTATTGGAGTCGCATATCATTTAAAGAAACTAGGGGAAGAGGTTCGGCTGCGCCAAGTACTTGACTCATCACTGAACAGAACCCTGAAAGAAATTCTGAACGTGGGTCTTCTTCACCTTGAACCCTCGTTCCATCATCGTCCGGTGCAATCTGTGATAGAATGAAGTAATATAAGTCGTTAAGCTCTCGAGGACTGCGCGACATGATATGGCCGAATCGTCTCATAGGAGTCCAACCACGCGTGTTTTTGATATATTCGCAAGCAATCCGTGCCCACTCAAAAAGCCCTTCAGCTTTCTTGGCCAGCGATGTGAACTGGTCCTTTCCTAGACTGGTAATCTCTTTCAGCTTATGCTCCACATAAGTCCGGACGTCATGCACTGCAGAGTCCTGCGGAATATCATCCATGGAAACTCGTTTGATATGGTCGACTCCATTGAATTTGTCTGATATGTCATCAAGGGGACGGGATGTGACGACGATCCGAAAATTGTCAGAAAGTTTAGTAACACATGGAATGGCAGGATCATCGACTTTGCTGGACAAAACACGCAGGAGGTGCTCTCGCGTCTCAGCTTCTCCGCTTTCATCCAATGCATCCATGACAATGACTACAGGGCCCGCATGCGACCCGTGAATTTTCTTGAGAGGTTCCATTACAAGCTTGTGCCACTGCTGTACGGTGTCAACCGTACCTTTCAGTTGCGTGTTATCCTTAACAACGTTCGCCAGTGCTAGCCTCATCGCAGGATCGAGATCTGCGAGGTCCCGAGCGATCGTCGAGAAGACTTTTTCGTGGCGCCGATCGCTTGTTCTGTTACGGTCGAAGCAGAAGCATGAGCCGAGGGCTCCAATATCCTTGCACCACCGAGCTATCGTATGAGCGATTGCTGATTTACCTTTGCCTGCAGGACCAGATAGCCACAGGATACGGGGAACATCACTTCCTGTCATGAAGATCCACTCAACGATATCCTTAAGAATCTCTTCACGTGTGTTCGGAAGGCATTGTTTCGTGGTGTTTAGCCCAGCGCCACTTGCATAGACTATGCCGTTGATGTCGACTGTTTCAGCTGGAGAGACCAATTAATGAATATCCAGTCAAAGGCACGAAAATTTCCTTGCCTATGTGATGAACAAAGAGCTCTGCATCCCGAATGACATTATCTCGGAACTGTTGCATAAGATTATCCAGGACACTGTTGTATTTTTGGATCGCATCGTCCATCTCTGATATTTCTTTACCGAGCCTAAGCCCTGCTATACGATGTGAATGAACGTCCGTGGAGTGGGGAAGGACAATTACTCACAGACGTTTTTGGTCCCCGAGTAACGACCGATGAAATTCGCGCATTCGAGAGTTTGTTGAACCAACTTCCCGAAGACAACATCCATCGATGCGATCTTGCGCAGCTTCTCTTGTTCTTCAGCCAGGACCTTGTAGACGTCATGCAACTTTTTAAGCAGCTTAAGTAGGGACGCGTCACGTCCCCCCCGAGCAAGTACCATCTAGGAGAAGTCATATAGAAATCAAATTCCGCACGGACAAACGTACCTTAGAAGCAGCGGAGAGCATTCCCAAGGCGAGCTTGACGTATGGATGGACCTAATCGGAAGAACATGACTTTGTTCTTTTCACGAAAGTGACAACAAACACATACATCGCCGATCTCCTTTATGACGCTGTCGAATATCTTGAGCGGCTGGAGGTACGTCATTTCGATATTATCGCAAGCACCGAGCCCGCCCTTCGCAGCAACAAGGCTAGACGCCCCAGGCTGGAAATGATCCTGAAGGATTTTGATGTGACTCGTGCTGCCGTTGGCATCGACCAGTGATCGTTCTGCGTGCTCAATGTCTTGCAACAATGAGACCACCACATTAAAATCATCATCCTCATCAGAGGAAAATTTTATCATATCCATGTGTTTCTTATTCAATGCGATAGCTTCAGCATCCCGTGCACCTGGGACAATAGCAGAGGACTTTGCCACTATCTGACTCCATGTGAGCTCGTAACAATGAAAGAGTGTTATTTAACGCACTTACAAAACTAGATGTGCCGTCATGCAGAACAGTTTGATAGCTCTCATAAAGAAACTTTGTAATGAAAAAATTGCTGATTGCGTTGAACTGTGATAACTGTATCTCCAACATCTCCGAATTGGTTGCCAAGTTTCGTAATAATGTACGAGTGGTATTTCCAACGACAGGCGAAAGCACGAGTATTTGAGAGGCAGAGAGTGCAACGGCAGCACCTTGGTGGGCTGTGCCAAAGAACAGTATCCCGATCGTGGACAGCATGATTTGCCTGTGATGAAGAAGATGCGATTTGTTGCATTGATTGGCGTGAATCAAAGCCTACGCGCGCACATCGCAATTTGAACTCAGACCTTCGAAGTTTTTCAAAATTAAACACCTACAAATTTAAGAATAATGCCGCCCCAGCTGTGGGCAAGAAATATGATCGGACGTGTCTAGCCATAAGGCAATAATCATTCTCCATAAACAAAAAAAACTCACTGTGGTAGTTGAACGGTTCCTAAGCAAGGCGAGTCGCACAATAAAATTTTTTGCATGACCATACAATGTCTCGTCTATTTGGTTTGATTGGCTGCCAGTAAATGCGTCATAGCCATATGTAGCAATTCTGGCGTGAGGCAATCGTTGGGGCAATAGGTCTTTGAGCCACAGTATTCCATTTTCGGCTGTCCAGGAATCTTCACGGTGTCCATCCAGGCCGTGGATGGCGATAATGCTGTTAGAATTGTTATCAGTGGAGAAACACCGGAAGTTTGTTAATATGACAGACTCGATAATCGGGGAGATGCCCTCGACTAGCACTTTGATGCCCAGTCCAGAATCTGTGCGATCACGAGTATGGTTCACAACTTCTGTTTCCATTTCAACTTCTGTTTCCATTTCAACTTCTGTTTCCATTTCAAATTCTGTTTCCATTTCAACTTCTGCTTCCATTTCAACTTCTGTTTCCATTTCAACTTCTGTTTCCATTTCAACTTCTGCTTCCATTTCAACTTCTGTTTCCATTTCAACTTCTGTTTCCATTTCAATCTGAAGCCAAACGTTTCAGGTTACAGCTCCTGTTAAATAAAACAAGATGCAGCTACCGATTTTCAAATTCTTTCTTCCAATAGGTTCAAGGATTCGTTGTAAGAGACAACACGTTGAGGTGACAAGTCCTATGACACTGTCACGGGCCATGGAAAGTGCCGCGCATTCATCGATTGGCCATAGTCAGCAAATGCCGATAAGGTTAATAGATGAGAGGAAAACTGGGTGTCGCGCTGCCGCGCTAGTGCCGCGACATGTTTTTTTTTTTTTTCAAAACAAGTAGATATTTGATCAAATTTGTGTTGGAAATTTACAAAAATACAATTATATTCCATATTAGAGCACCAAAACATGATAAATATTACATCTAGTGTATAATTTCCTGATGAAATATATCCTGTGCACTACTTAATTGACACATCCTTAATTTTAGTCCGGGCAGGATGTGATAGAGATGAGTGAGAGGATACCTTTGGGCAATGGAGCAGATGAATTTGGAAGGAGACTATGAGACATATTAATGTTGGTGGTTGAAGTTTAAGGCTCTGGTGTATTTGAGGTCGTGGATAGTTTTCCGTTTGGTATCGTGAATTTATATGGTGCCAGCTCGTGTCATAGGCTTGGCATATATTTATTATTGAATACTCAACCCGCGTCCGGAAAACAAGAACTTGAGCGTACATATTCATACGCCAAGAAGTGCGAGGTCGGAAGTGAGATGATTGCCTCAACAAGAGAGTACGTAGAGGCATTTGGAGCGGCTTCCGTCTTGGCTCCAACTGATTCCTGGTTCAGATAGGTGTTTCTTCCGCTATTGGGAGTCCTTGGGAGCTGGTGACGTATCCCAGACATATATAATTTGACTAACTCAGGGACCTGGATCCGACTCCACGATTACTCCAAGCCAGGAATAGGCGAAGTGAGATCGCTAATGTAATCCTCGTTTTGTCAAACGTTACGTCATCCGTGACTGACAGGTGAACACCCACAAAGGTGGGGGATAGTGACGAGTGCCACACGACTGCTGTGACATACAAGTTTCTAGTGTAAACCTAGAACCCATGTCATTTACATTTTGTTATTTTATACTTTGGTGGGTTTATTTAAGCATTAATATTACTCAAGGAAGGGCTAAAAATAAAGATGTGCCAATTAAAGTGGTCCACAAGGTATATTTCGCCAGGAAACTGTACACAAGATGTAACGGTTCTCATGCTTTGATGATCTAATGTCAAATATAATTTTATTTTGGTAATTTCAAAAACTGATGAATTATCTACTTATTTTGAAAAAAGAAACATGTCGCGGCACTTGCGCGTCAGCGCGACACCCTGCGCGACACTTTCCTATAGCTCCACATTTAAAGAGAATGAAGGGTCACACTTGACAGGATCCTTGTTGTTTATGAGATCTTCGCTTTCCACCATCTTAGACTCGAGGGAAAGCTGGAGAGCATCATGCACAAGTGGGATGTCATCCAGGGCGGTTTGAACATCGTATACTTCGTTACCCTTCCCTGATGTGAATGAGCCCTGTAATGCCGCAACATTGGCCTTGATAGCTGTTGTCGGTTTGGGCCCTCTTGATAGCTTGAGGTCGACGATCACTTCTTGCGTTGCTTCGGGAGCCATTGAAGAAGGCGCGGAGCGTGGAGGTTAGTAGTAACGAACACCCTTAGGCCGCATTGAGCGTCAGCCTTTTGCTTATAGATAGACGAATGTTCCACCATTCCTCAAAATTTACTTTTAGCCATTATGTATAGCACAGGTAGGGCCCTTCACTCCTAAATTCAAGTGAAACAGTTAGCGCTGGGAATTATTGGTCGCTACTTGGGAAAGGCCGCATGGTGGAAGCTACGTCTTCCAGTTGCCTTTTCGAGATAGCCAAAGTTGTTCAGCGGCACACACCAAATAATTCGGTTTCGATAAAATAGAGGACCCCTTTTATTTCAAAAATTTGAATGTCCTCCGCTGACAGCAACCTTTTCAGTCAACGCAAATTTCTTCCTTTCTTCATTGACATTCAACCAGATATCCTTATGATCATAAAGGGATTAATCACTCCCGGCAACCCTACTGAGAGTAAGTCTCAGTAGAGTGTATTTTCCTTGTATTCCCTCCCAATTATTTGTTGACTTTTCTGGGATTTCGGGTTAGCGACGGATTGCGAGCATTAGGGCTCGGGTCGCAGCATTGGGGATTCACCGCGTACTATGGGTTACATAAGGTCTATTTGTACTTATTTAGTCCTTATCCGTTTACAACGAGTACTGCCACCTCACTCAGACAAACGGAAAGTTATACGGTCTAGGAACAGCACCACGAAAACTTAACATTATTACCTATGTTGTCACCGCGCGGTGTACACCTAGAGTTGAGATTCGTGGGAGCAGGAGTGGGTACACATTCACAAGCGTGGCTTTAACATTCACACGTTCGCTTCCTACCGACAAAGGTGACATTCTGACTAACTTCCAATGCGAATTCAACCTGGGAACATCAATATCAACTATATCGGGTCGTGGAGCAGATGAGCATGGAAGCGAAGATGTTGATTGAGCTGTCACATACTCACGCGATGCTCATAATGATCTGATGGTACTTTGCACCAATTTTCAGTCTACCGAACAAGGTTAAGTTGTATCGGAGAATTTCGTTGGCTTCTAACTAAACTCATCATATTCCAACTGCTATCAGTTCGCAGGTCATCTCTAGCTGTTAGGTTCGAATTTTCTCACACCTGGGCCATTCCCCCCAAACATCCGGTCTCGTCCACTGAGTGCGGATTTTCTTGAGTGGCTGACAGGCGGCAGCATGAACTTAGGCCAAAGAAAATGGCGACCATACCTGTCCAAACCTTCATCGAAACTGTCTCACTTTCATCGAGTACAACAGGTTAAAATTGTATCTATTCTGGAGCCGTTTGGTTTGCAACCCTATCTGAATGGCAGAGTTCAAGAAACTTCTCTGCTTGCACTACCTCTAAAACATGGAGCAGAACTTCCCTTACCTCTACCGCTCATACTGAAAGAAATATTCTGACGACCAATGGAGGGCCATAACGATCGCGAGTAACTGATTCTGTGAGGCGGACTCAAATTCTTGCAACTTAAAGACACTCGTAACCTTGGTTTTTTTGTGACGCTGCACTGACGCATGTGCAAGTATGACATCTCTCCAGACTAAATAAGGCATGATTTTGTGAAGCAGGCAATTCAATTGCGGAATTCGACACTCCGCAGTGGCTCCTAGTCCCCCTAAGCGATCCGATATTATCTCTCGTTCGTCAATTTTATTCTTGGAGGTGAAGCAGGCACTCTTTCGCCATCACGTTCATTTTTTTGTCTTCTGGTAGGGGGACAGGACTGTCGCTGGTTTTAACACTCGAAATAATCCTAACGGATTGGCGCAGGTTTCAGTCCTCTGAATGGATTCCTATTCCTGCTTATTTCTGTTTTAGGTCATTTCATAACTTTTGGTATTCCACTAACAATTAAACTTACTCCCTTACGCTACTCAAGTGAGATGACAACCAACAATGCCCTCAAGCTCGAATAACATACCATTGACCACCAGCGTTCTCTCACAGCCATTGTTGCAAACTTGAAATTTATTATGACCACCGTCACAATACATGGCCATTGCTTAGGAAGCATGGTGCATGGTTCTAATAACTTTATAAAGCTTAGTACCCGCATGCTTGGACCATCTCTCATAAAGACCCAAAGAATTCATTTTAAGCTGGTCTTAGCCATGCGGTTGCAGCACGCCGTCGAGCCAGATGCCAACACTCGTTCTCTTTGGATGAATGATTTTCTGCACGCTTCACTCCGTGCCCATTGCCCACAACATGGATACGTTATCTCAGATCACATGTATTCCAACTGCTCAATTCTTAACCCACCCTCAGATGTCTTATCTGCCATCGAAAATACCAACAATTCCACTCGTGTTTGCGCAACAGCAATTGCAGTTGCCTTTTTAAGGGAGAAGTTCCCTTCTCATTGGGCTACTTGGAAAGGTCTGGTAAGGAAAGCTATACAGGCAGGCTCTCGGGCCTGCGGGGGTGATCCTGTCTTCAATGGGATCGTCACCCATGCGGTAGCACTGTTTCACTGCCCGTCATATTGTGAGATCTGAGGGCCAGGATGTTTGGCCAATAAGTTTACTTGGAAATATTGAAATACTACACCTGAACCAACACCAAGTGTTTTGGAACGGAGCAAGTTTGCTGCAGATGGAGATAGGCGCGATATATTTGTTTGCCTTATTTACACTGCTATTATTTACCACTAATAGTACTGTTGTCTGTGATTAAGTCTTCATCACGTTTGATCAGAGATGAGGTGGCAAATCCAGAGTCCTTCTAACCAGACACGTTGAATTCTGCATGAGAGTTATATATGTTACAAAGGACTATTGTGTGTCACAATCCCAAGTACTCCACAAAGCGAGGCGAACAAGTTATTTTATATCATGTAACTACAAGGGCAGGGAGAGTCGGAAATCATCCTCAGGAACCAGCGACCTTGCAGTAGTCCTAAAGAAAAGTTGACTCTTCGTATCACATTATAGGTTTAATTACTTACAGCATTTCCTGCTGGATTGAGGGCCCATCTGTACATTGTAATTGAGATAATATAATTGACCAAGTCAGTGACACTTACTCCGGGAATGGAACTGTCACCCCTCCTGCCCCAGCGAGAGCAAACTTTGAAGTCTCAGTTAGTGTATGTTTCTTTCTGTAACAAGTGGACTGACTGAGAATATGAATACAAATATCTGTGCTCCGCCATCGATACCAGCTCCGAAAAGATACTAAAATAGTAAATTCAAGGCTCATTTGCGTTGGAACAATGTAAAAGGACGAACGTTATATTTACGGAATCATCCAGCACGATACTTGCGGATGTAGAAGTGGGATGTTAAACCAATGGCCATCCAAGTGTTAATATATCCATTAGTTCCACCTGCCAAGGTACCGATATTAGCTACAATTGAAGTTAGTTCTGCAATAGAGCGACAGGGAGAATTTGACCAATCCTTACAAGCTAAAATAGCTGTGTGTACATAACGTAACCACTTCCAACCGTACTTCTGGTAAATGAGCCAGGGAATAACCGGCAACCCCAAGCCAATGACGATCCCAAGTGGAACAATGAAGTAAGGGCCATTGGGACCATCTAAAAAGTGCCAGGCGTGAACACATGATACTCAGAACCAGTCAACACCTACAAATCTCCTTTCCAAGAGCGCCCCAAAGCACAGCTTACGGCGCGGTGGGGTGACGGCATTCTCCACATTGTTAATAAAAACTCACCATCAGCATTGAAAGTTTGGATCTGTCGACCGCTCCAAATGCGGGTACCTTTGTTACTCAACTATTACCGTAGTTTATGTTGATTTGGGTATACTGGCCGCTAAAATGAAAGTTCTCACCAGAATGGAACGCTCGTTGTCCACAATAGTCTGCATGATGACATCTGAAATAATGTAAGTGCCTAAATATGCAATAAGGAAAGAGGAAAGAAAAGATTTACAATTAAGCAATGCGCCGACGACCGTTCCTACAATTTGCACTATAAACGTTACCTAGATAGAGTGGAGTAGGTCAATCATCTCTGTATCCAAAGTAACACCATTGTATTTCTCACACGAGGGGGAACTACCAAGAGATGTCAATGGACTTGTGTGGACGGTACACTGAGTGTACGGCTTACGTTTTGTATATTGGCCAAGCTTCAGATCAGAAAGCATGGCTACCGCTTGTGTCAGGCCACGACTAGAATATAATTCAAAGTACTAGAGAAACCGAAGAATTTAGAACAGGACAGAAAATGATGAGAATATACATGGCGCACCATGTTTGCTTGAGAAGATCCGGGGATTAGAGCAGCGCCAATGATTTGGAATAACGACGTCATGTTAGGAATCCAGCTACGGATTGATGTCAGTTAGTTAAATGCTCCGTAGAATGGTAGAATGATAATAGAAAACAGAAGGGCAAGGATGAGTGCCCACCAAGGTAGTCTGTAAGATATATAGTCACCTAGCAGTCTGAACAATAACATGTTTACCAACTGTGAATGCTCGGTATAGGCACAGACCACTGTATCCTTCGTTAGCGGACGAGCCTTGTGATTTATCATGACGTACTAGCGACAGCAAACGCTGAAGGAGAAAAATATCGGTCAACAAGGGAGATCACGGATTGCCAGGGCAACATACCTCCAATTGCGATACTACTATACCACCACAATGGAACTGTGAAAATAATTGAGAGAGCTGATGCTACTGCGGAACGTGGGACCTCTTTGTAACTCTCGCATGAATGATCAATACCTATGTACACAAACATCATGATACGTCAACTCACCCTCATTTTGGAATAATGGGGATCATTGATTAGTTTACCCCGGAGGCTGGATGTATATCCTTAAGAATATGCTGATGACGCATAAAAAGCGTCTTACTAGTTTAAAAACGTATGGTAAAACTGTTAAACTGCTCAGTAAAATGTCCGATATATATAATTGATGTACCTACTTCTTTTCCGTGCCTATACAGGTATTATGAATAAAACTCATTCAAGGAACAATAGTATGAGGCTTACCATAACCCAATATGCACAAATGTGGCACCTGATTGTTTCACAATTTAACGATTAAATACACCAGTGATATGATACTCACCGATTGACAAATTGATTCCAAGGTGGCGGATCACAATTGGACCACTTTGCCATGGTTGACCCACGATCTCGAATGCGGTCCTGTTCAAGGAGAAATCCCTACGACCAGCTGTAGACATCAATGGCTTTATCCGGGAAGGTGGATTATTTACGGATTTAATATCAATGTTTGGTCGTAAATTGTCCCATTCTCGACTGCCAGAAAATAATAAGTCTCGTGATTTACTCGGTCGCATCAGTAAAAATGGATTTAAGCGCTGGGAGGAAGTACCCCATTCTAAGATGCTCCAGGCTGCTGCAGATGCTCCACAACGTCCAAAAGCCTCATAGAAGTGGGGGGGTTCTTCTGGAAGCCAACCAGATAAAAAGCCGATTTATTGATGCTACGGGAAGATTGAAAGACTTACAGAACAAATTCTGGCTAATGAACGGGAAATTCTTGGAGTGTCTTGAAAGGAAATTTATATGTCATGATTTCAACCGCTCCAAGTGATAATAACTTACCAAACATTACGGTAATATACGAGAGGCAAGATGATGTAGTTCATAGCCCATCCGACATAAGCTCCCGGAATAGACTTAGTTCAAGGGATCTACACTATTGGATAACAAAGAGGCTCACTATATATTTGCGTTGTGAGAGGCTTATAAAACGGTGCGCTTGTGATATCTATTCCAACCTTGAGAAGGTTGGCAAGTGACTAATGAGTTTCATTTACTTACTGGCCCAGTCAAGGCCAAAGCTGAGGAGACCCATTCCTTCGTTTGCTGAGGAGCCACCGAAGACATTGGTAACCCAGTCGGAGTTGCGCACAGCAAGGCAAACAATATTGAATGATCCAAGGAGAGGAGCGATGTACTTAGGAGAAGGAAGGAAGGTAAGTGCATTGTAGGGAGAGGGAGATCTAAGCCACTAATCCAAGTTACCTCAGGGAACCACTATATTAAGGAAAAAAAATGAAGATGTGATGACTAAAAATAAATAAATTAGTCACCTCATACACGAAACTGTTTCAGAGGGAGTTGAATGGATCGTCAAAAAAGGTGAAAAAAATTAGCTTGCTTACACTGCACCAACAACAATCCAGAAGAAAGACAAACTGGTCGATGTCTATGACTTCATTAATTTTTGAAACGAACGAGGCTCACCGTTTGCTCCGAAGAAGCTCTCCCTTGGATCGATGCAGGACATCGAAGAGGTTCACATAGATCAAGTTTCGGGGATATAACATTGTAGTGGGATATACTAAGAAAGAACCTAAGTGGAAGAGACATAAATAAGAAAGAAGCCTTCAAGTTTTGCTGAACGATGATACGCACGGAATACCCCAGCAATTCCGTAACCAAGTAATTGTGATGCAAGTAAGGTGAAGATGGCGTTACCAGACTATAAAATGAAAGATCAGGTTGCAAAGACTCAAGATACATGCATTTTCCGACGTACATTGACAGTGATATTGTAGAATAGATCGTCGGAGGCAAACACGAGGCAAGCCAACGCCGTTCCTGCTGCAGTGCTGGCCATGATTTGTGTGGCAACATGCTCCTTGATATCTGGAAAAGCCTAATCAATAATATCCTATAATATCTAAGAAGCTTGTACTGAATGGTCCAGGGTTCATAAAGTTCCAAAACCAGTTAGCCTTGTGGAATCGGCTACCTGGGCTCGGGATAGTCACTTCAAGCACTTTACCCAACATGTAGGCAAGCAGTTGAAGAAACAGAGCCGAGACACTGATAACTTGGGGACGGAATTGCTGTAATTGTCAGCTTTAGATAGACTCGTACTTCGTAAAATGGCATAACTATACTTACAAAAAGCATCCCTAAGACTGAGCCAAAGACTGCTAGACCAATTCCCAAAAACCACATACGGAACGTATGAATTGGCAGGGTTGGGCCATCCTCAAGACTGACTAGAGCAGTGGCGAAATCCTTAGCTGTTTCCATGACCTTTTCATTGCCCTTGTCGTCGTAGAGCCTATCCTCGGGGTTAAAACGCTCAAGGCCTGATACCTCCACATTGTCTATGCCACTTTCATTCTTTTCATCAGCAAAATATGAGTTAACCATGCTGGTTTTGTTGCGGATATGAGGAAGTTGGTCAACCCCCACAGCAACGTGTTCGTGTCTAGTCATGGTTTGAGGGCCTTGAAAACTTCGCAGAGAAGAGGGAATGCGGGGAACAAGCACGCCCCATGTTTTCTCTCTAAAAACATGCCACACATTCTTGTTTCGGGAGAGCGAACGACGCCTCGGTTATCGCGGATCGATAGACACGCGAGTAAGTATAATGGCAACAGAGTACTAAACATTTTTCCTCAGACTTCGCACTCGTTATCACGATGGACCGATATTTCACCGGCATGCGACGGACCGGAGCCGAGAGACCAAGAAAAACGGTCACGGTGTGTATCCCGTGGTACATCATATCGCCTCTTTGAGGCTAAAATTCATTTGAAATATTTCCTTTAGAATCAGGTAGATTCTTTTAGATTTGTGGTGCAATTCAGCATGATTCAGTGTGATTTAGGGCAATTCAATGTGATTCAATGTGATTCAGTGTGATTTAGCACTGCTGCTGCTGCTGCAATTCAGTGTGATTTGGTGTGTGTTATGACTGTGTCACAACCCTGTCACAAACCGATGGTCCCCGAGGATACTACCATTTCATGTTATTGCTCTCATTATCGTATTGGCAACTGTCAGTAACCTGACACTGATGTATACCCTCATGGTGATCAAACCCCATTTACGCCCCTGTCAAGTTATACTCGTACCATCTGGTTATGCTTTGATATGTCCCCTTTTACTTATGATGATCCATTCCATGCTATGTTTCACCTATGCTGTATATACTTGTAACCCTTGGACTATTTCCTTTTCTCATAATTCCACTCTCGGTTTATCATGGCTTCCAATATTATCATAACCTTCTGGGTTCTAGCCAAGTAGTATTGCCACTCTTCCCTTAGTAAGTAGTTTCTAGATGCCAATAACTCGTATATAAACCCACTGTAAATGTAATTACTAGGCAATCAGAATATCAACTCAGAACACTCACATACATCTCTCATAGTCTTGCTCTAAGTATCCTGCTCTCCACCTCTGCTTGTGCTCACTCACCCTTGGTCCCCCGACCCTCGATTGACACTTAACTTATCCTTTGGCTCCCAATCGGTAACCCACTGTGAGGTACTTGATAGGACTAGTTTTTGCCCACCCAAAATTTAAGGACACCTGACAGTAACTTGTGAGGGTGCAACACATAAGCTGAAGCCAAGTCCTTCTGTTCAGTCCCCATCGGTCTACCGACAACAGTCAGTTTTCTGTTTTTAACAGTGTGATTCAGTGTGATTTAATGCAATTTAGCACTGCCACTACCACCACCACCATTGCGATTCAGTCTGATTTTGGGGGTATACTGAGCATGTCTAGACAGTATTAAGAGATGCATAACATGCCCTACCACAAATCAATGGGATTACTCATGTCCACTGTAATTGGCATGTGCCCTAACATTGCATTTGCAGTATCACTGCTCTTTCACTTCATGCAGAACCCAGGATGAACTCATTGGGAACCCCTCAAAAACTTTCCCCCTTCAGGCACTAAACAACTATACTGAACACCTTTCATTAATACTTGGGGAGGAACAAGGTATAGAGGTAAAATGGTATAGAAGGCTATACTGATGTGGGTTGGGATTCACAGCAACACCACCATTCACTCTTGGGCTAAATCTTCATGATAGATAGGGGCACTGTGTCCTGGAGTTCCAACAAATAGCTGATTGTTGCACTATAAAGCACCAAAGCTGACTATATTGCAGCAACCTACAGAACCAAGGAAGTATTGTGGATACACATATTGTTTGCAGAAATTTCTCACCCACTTACTTGACAACTCTCACTTTATTGCAACAACCAATTGGCAATCACTATCACTAAAATGGTGAATTCCATGCATGAATGAAACATATTGATATATGTTATCATTTTATTCGGGACATTGTGTCTAACAATGTGTGTATATTGCAGATGTCTCCACTAATGACAATCCAGCTGATCTCTTCACATAAGCTCTCCTGTGCATGAAGGTTGAACCTTTTGCTCAAAACATTAGACTAATTGAGAAATATACTTGAATGCCATAAATCACCTCAGATGCTGCTGTGGCTTTGGGGACCTCAGAGATAAGGCTGCTGTAACCCTTAGTTTTGAATGAGGCATTGTATTTACCAATCTATGTACATCAATTAATCAGTCAGATACTGCCAAAGGGAAATATAAAAAAATGAAAAGGGAGACACTACATCACTCCAGCCACACTTCCATCAATGCAACAACTGCATATTTGGATACATCAGATTCACACTAAATCTTAAGAACCATACCCTGTAACACCTTTGTTGCATGCACAAACAATACAGGCAGCACCCTGCTCATAATCATCACCTGGTCAACTGCACCATTGTGCATATACAGCAATGTCGAATGTGAGAAAACAGACAGACTAACAACACTCTGTGTGTGTAATGGTGGTGGTGGATAATCCACATTTAGTCATCTGTGTACTGGTATACCCAGCCATACATATTCATGCCCATGAAGAAACACACCCTAAAAAACAACAATGCAGCATCTTAGTTGCCAGTGTCAGGGGCCGCAGAGACACTCTGGCTACCAACAAAGCATGAAAACACAAGAAAGCAGAAAGAAGATGCACTGGTCCAACAGTGACGAATACCCTGTTGATCCCACACCAGGCCTTGCCACACCCCCCACTCCCACTCTGGGCCAGACATGCTTCATGGCACTCCTCCACCTCATTGTTGCACATATGAGCCCACATAGGTAGTAGTAGTGGTGGTCAGTGGTGGATGGTTGCAGTGGCAACAGCAGTGGTTGGTAACTAGTGGTGACAGTAGTGACAGTGGTGGTAGTGGCTAGTGGAATATGACTATGATATAAGTAGCTGATTGTCTGCTCTGCAGTGTATTTACATACTAATTTATACTGTAAATCACAGTGATTTGTACTAAATCCAACAATATTTCCTCAGAATTTCTGGATGCAAATTTGTAGGCTTTTCAGATACAATTTTTGGTCCCAGGAAAACCTACTAAAAGTCAGAAATTTCAAATAGCTTTTCAGTTAAAGAAATGCTTAGAAAACTTGGCCAAATAGTAAGATTTTCTGAAGGTTTTCTAGCTCCAAAAATCTTGGGTGCCTCCAGTGTCAGCTGTGCATTCCATCTGTATACATACAGGATGTGCAGATATGGACTGACTGAGGCAGGCAAAAATTGTTATTTTCTGGGTGAATTTTCTGACTGGATTGTATGTACAACATCTGCCAGACTATATAGACTGTGGAATGAATGACATACCAAATCCAGTAATAATGAAACAGAACTAGAAAAACATAAAACGAGAATAGTAAATACCAAATTGTTAGGAATGGGACAGAACAGAGTGGAGTCCGAATCATGACAAATTATAAACCATAACGGGAAACGGAGTGGGAGTGGAGTCCAAGTCGTGACAGGTCATTGGACTAAAACAGGAATGGGGCTCAGTTAGAGCAATGACGGGTTTTCTAAGTGGGGTCCAGTGACTGATGCGTGGGACGAGGTCAGATATAGACAGAGACGGAGTCCGGTGGGTATTCCAGTGACTGATACACAACATAATGGGGTTGAATGTAGACAAGCCTGACATATGGAGTCTGGGTGGGAATTCTGGTAAACTGACAATTGGTGCATATAGGGTGTGGGTGCATATAAGTTAGTGCCCGGAGTCTGGCGGGATTTCTGGTCATAACATGTGTGACTAATTGTGACCTCAGCTAAAAAGTATGACAGAAGACCAATGTATTTTCATACATATATGATGAACTACATATAGTATCAAGCAGCATGAGTGAAATAGTTGTCAATATAGGTTTGTTACTTTGAAGTGACTCCTCTTCATTTAAGTAAGCATGAAATTTTCACAAATGATGGTTGAGTTCAAGTGTCAGCTTTTCTATCACTATCAAACTTGATTGTGAGCCATTCAAGTATGGCAATGAGCTCAATGGCATCACAATGTATGACATTGTGTCCAGATCATCATATTCATCCTCTTCAGGGTCTACTTCAATAAGTTTGCCACATTGAACCTGGCTCTCATATTCCACTTGCTTGACAATATCTGTGTCCCCTTCTGAAAATCATATGGTGAGTCTTCTAGTTCTCATTCCTCAACAGGATCAATAAGATCATCAATGGATGGGAGTCCTCCAAATATGAAATTCCATCTTTAAAGTTCTTGTATGGAACCCATCAGTTTGTCTTCAGCTGCAGTTAGCTCTGGGAGTGAATGTGCACCAGGTGGCCTGATGGTTAGCTTTGGCTGCTCACAAACAGCTAATATCTTTTGGATTTCCTGCTGTGCTTTTAGAACATCCCCTTCAGCATCCATAATTGCTTTCAAGGAGGGACACCAGTCCTCATCTTGATAGCACATGCCAAAATGTTGTAATAAACTTTCCTCTGCATGAGGAAGAGTCATATCAGAATCTGCAAACCAATGCAAAATGTTCCAGGCATTAGGATCAGAGTGAGGTGTTGGTGGATCATTCCAATCTGGTTGGACTTTTGTATGATCCCAGCAATGCTGGATTATTTCCATCATCACAGCTTTCCATGCTTCTTCAGCCATCACCATCCCTTCAAGCAATTTTATCTTGTAGATTTCATGTTCCCCAGCTTCATTGAGCTCAATTTGATAGGATCCCCATCATTTTGGATCACCACAACCTGTTCTGGACTCGAAAACCCTCCATTATCTCATTATCAGTACTCCTGCCTATAGTATCACTGCCTGCAGTTGTGAAGAGTGGTGAAAGTTCTAACTGTTCTATATATGAAGAATATTGACCGTTTAGGTACAACACATAGATGTATTGACTGTCTAAGTCTAATACACACTGAATGAGTATTGACTACTTAGTTCAATATGTTTGAGTGAAGTAGCTATCTAAAGTGGAGTAGAGCGCTAAAACGAATAAAGGGAATCGACTGTTAAGTGTGATTCCGAATGACTGCTCGAGTGTCGAAAAGAGTAATGAGAGTTGAATAATAGAGTAGCACAGATGTGGTCCATGCGAATTGAGATATGTATACAGTAGGCAACAAAACCCTTACAATGTTTTGTACTTTTTGAAAGACATAGCTATTCCTCCAGAAATAAATTCTGTAAAATGCCGAAAGTATTATGTAATATACTTCAACATCATACCCTCCAGAAATGCACAGCCACAAGCACCACATCCTTATTTGGTAAGTCCACATCACACACAAACCAATAGCTCATTGTAAGGATTTTGTTGCACACATTTTTAAAGTTCAAAATGGGTCCTAGTCACATGACTTTGTTTATAAAGTTCAACAAAGTCATGTGACCACTCTTCCTCAATGTATATAAAATGAAAGCAACCAGTTGGAATCCCACAATCACCCTACTCATAATGAAAAAGCTCTCCTCCAGCCAAATCCAACATGTTCTTACTCTACTTGACTCTGGCATTTCTGGAGCTCAAATATGTTACCAAACTCATCTCAGAAGTGCCACCATCAGTTGTATTCACTCTGAGCATCACCCTGACCTCCCCAAATGCTCTGGTGGCCATCCTACAAAGCTTACCACAGCCAATATTACCTATGCTAGAAGAATAATTTGCATGGGGAAGGTTGATAATGCCACACAGGCAACCAAGAAACTTATAGACATCATCAACACTCCTATTACTTCACAAACAGTGCATTGCCACCCCAAAACTATAGGCATGAGGGCTGTGGTAAAGAGAAAAAGGCCACTTCTCAAACCTCAACATCGGAAATCTCAATTGGAGTTTGCAGAAAGGCATTTGCAATGGACCCTGGAGGACTGGAAGAGGGTCATATGGTCTGATGAGGCTAATATTAATAGGCTGGGATCAGATGGAAGGAAATATGTGTGGAAAAATGTGGGTGAGAGGTTAAATGATAGGTTAGTAGAGGGAACAGTCAAGTTTGGAGGAGGAAACCTGATGATGTGGGGATGCATGGGCTGGGATGGGGTTGGATTTGCAATCAAGATTGATGGGAGAATGGATGCTGAGTTTTATGTGGAGATCCTGGATGATGAACTCCAGCAAACCCTCAAATATTACAACAAAGAGTGGCTGACATTGTGTTTCAACAAGATAATGACCCCAAACACACCAGCAAAAAGGCCCAGAAATGGTTCACTGACCATGATGTTACAGTCCTCATGTGCCTGCACAATCTCCTGGCATGAATCCTATTGAACATCTGTGGAATCATGTCAAAAAGAAGCTGGGGGAGTATGAACAGCCTGAAAATAGTGTTCATGAACTGTGGGAGAGGGTGCAGGAGGTGTGGGAAGAGATTCCAGAGGAGGAGTGTCAGAAGCTTATTGAAAGTATGCCTAGAAGACTTGCAGCAGTGATTAGAGCAAAGAGGGGCCATACTAAATACTAATTTCTTGTAATAATAGTCTCAAAATAGTGTGCAACAAAACCCTTACAATAATCTATTGGTTTGTGTGTGATGTGGACTTACCAAATAAAGACATGGTGCCTTGTGGCTTTGCATTTCTGGAGGGTATGATGTTGAAGTATATTACATAATATTTTCAGCAATTTACAGAATTTATTCCTGGAGGAATAGCCATGTCTTTCAAAAGGTGCAAAATATTGTAAGGGTTTTGTTGCCTACTGTAGATGGAGTTTCGACTGGTACAGTTCAAAACTCTGATTGTGTAGATAGTTAAAGCCCGTCTGTGATGGTCGAGATGATACCCCAATCACAACTTACAGGACACTAACTGGGTGTCTGGATAAGTCATGGTTGTGGGGTAAAAAGTGTCTGAGTTCTAATTACGGGTGCTAGAATACAAAAGTCTGGCGTGTATGTGCCCACAAGAGTCGATGTACCGCATACATAGGTCATTGAACTAATATAATTATATAATAAAATAGAGAGAAAGAAGAAATAATAATGGAAATATAGTATGGGCTCATCCAGACTATATTTCCTGAGCATATTTCACCAGACGGCTCACAGCAGTGCTCCCAACACTTCTTTCATTATAGTTCAGCCTTATTAGCCTTCCATTCATCTCCATCCTGTTCACTCCCCCATCACCATCTCCACATATACATCTTACTTGCCACCTCAGACCCTTTAGTATTGTTTTAGTACTTCACATTTAATCCACTGTGCTTTTCCACCTTGTCACCTATTTTCCTTGATCTGTTTTACCCTTCACTTATTTGATTGGCTGTCTGATCATCCATCTAGCTGTAGTATAAAGCTTCCTTCACATATGCTATAGTTCTCCAGTTTGAAAATTGACTTAGATTACCCCCTTCTAATCCTTGGCCCTTTTTCCTCTCCTCATAATACCCTCTAGGTGTCTTCAGCAAGCCATGACCCCTTACTTCTCAACTCTTAGTACTTCAGCCTTCTGGTCAATTGAGCTAAGTATTGATCTCTGTTTCTATCATACTATCTGCTCTGTTTGAAATACCAAAGTATCCTAACAGTTCATGCAAGGGTGCAACACATAAGTTGAAGCCAAGCTCCACTATATTTATACATACAGTAGAGTTGGACCTCCTGACTAGTATGATCTCTATTGTCAGCCTCCCAATTAACTCATTTTTTATCATCAGTCCTCCCAACTTCAAGCCCCTCTCTTTTCAGGCTTAGATCTTAACACAATTTCACATTGACAAAAACTGCCATAATAATGTGCTTTACAGCACCAAATGATACCAGCATCTAAGGGTTGGACAAATGGTGTATGATTTGGCTTACAAAGCTCAATATGGATGTTGGTAGATTCATAATTAATGAAATGCCCAGAAATGTTGTCAATAGTAAGCAGGACATGGCATCCCTCACTTCACATTTTGAGATCAAACCTTTTAACCCACCCCTAAGTAAAGATAAGTTATGGTTGATGAAATTTCTGAAGTTGCTTACTGCTTAGGGTTTAGGGTTTAGAGGGTTTAGGGTTTAGGGTTTAGGGAACAGTTGCGGTGGTACAAGTGTACGTACCGATTGTACCATTTCACTCGCTAGCTAATGGGCTCGTAGCATCAAGAACCCCGAAACTGGGGACAACTCAAAATCCAACAAGTCAGTTTGTTCTATCTATCTATCATGGAGCTATCCTACAGTTTGCTCCTGGATCCCTTCCTGAATTTCGTTGGGGGCCACTGCGGCCTGTGACTTGGCCATCGCATGTTTTCAAACCTACTATTTGCATCGCGGAAGGACTGGTGTTAAGAGGCATGGGAACAACCTAGAAAAAAATCCGTACATATCCTTACGTTTCTTTTTTTCCATTTAGAACGGACCAAATCATCAATGTTCTAATCATGTATACCGTCAGCCCTGGAACTTTGACTACGTGTATCTCGTTGTATTCACTTTATTTACGTAGCTGATATCCTTTGCAGAATCGCGGCACTATTTGGACTTATTTTCGTGAGGCCTTTGTCTGACAAAATCACAACACTGTCTCACTCCATTACATCAATAGTATGCGATTATGCCAACAACACTATCTTTTGGGCATTTGCATATATTAGCTGTGGTTGTAAGTCAGCCACTAGCTTATGGATCATATACTAAGCTTTCTCTCTACATTCATTTGTTTAGCATATACCAATGCTCTTCTCGCCTCGTAAGTCCATTTGATCATTCAACTCCTTACTGACGCTGGTCCACAATTGGTATGGTTTAAGTTTAAATGGACGCAGAAATTTACGCTCGGGAATGGCCGCTAGCCATATTGCCGCTCTCAGTAGTATACGCGTGGCGAATGGTCCCAATACCATAAGAATTGGGCAGCCTGTCGATGAGGTATGATTGCTTTCATTTTGATTGGTGGCCCACGACTTATCCAATATCTCCCTTCCAGCCAGATGACAGCACCATCATTGGGGGTAGTTATACCGCATCTAACAAAGAATACCCGATGGAAGCAGTGTAAAGTATTTATTTACGTCGACAAAGAAGGTTTTCATTTTTTATCCATGAAATATTTGAAATTAAAATTAAATGTAACCGCTTTACCTAGCATTGCGCGAAAGAGCTCGCCGACCCAGCTTGTATCGAGAAAGGGGTAGGAGGATGACTGATTAAAATTACGATAAGCTGAACAGTCAGCACGTCAAATTGAACTTGTGACAGACAGGCACCTCGAAGAACAAACTTCCAAGCATGGAAGGGCCAAGGAGAGCATTAATCACACTTCTTCTATCTTTCAGAAGGAATGGGCGTAATACCATCGGCACGATATAGGTGCCGAAGATGAAGTGGCCATCAAGAAGATTGGTGGGAGTACCCTAGAATGGCATTACCAGCACAACTCCAAGCACGCCACTGCATTTGCGATTTTATCGACCACTGATGAACTAAGTGTGGGGTGCATAAGGTGTAATTATTTCTTTTGAGTATGGCTGTGGAACTTGACCTGGATGACACCTTCTTGACTTCTTTGTAGCCTGATATGTACTACGAGGCGATTTTATCACCAATGAAGATCAAATGAGGAAGGTTAAGCAGCCAAGTAACCGAGGAATATAGTCCAAATCAATTCTTTCCATATGGAGCTTTCTATATCAGCATGAGCATAGGCCAGACGTAGGTGGTTATTCCGGCGAACGGACGGTGCCTAGTGCCCTCTCGTGGAGCTCCCGGTCAGGTCCGTAAATTGATAAAAATTCACAACACTTCAAGGAGATGTTCTGAATTTATGTATGGCTGCCACGATCAACTTCCTCCGTAATATGTCAGCCTTTCAATAATGATTAATACCATGCCCCACAATCACAGTGGATGACAGCACCCCAACTAGTTACAATCATTTAACTCATTGCTGTAGGGCTTAATACAAGCTCGTGTGGGTTAGCACATATGGGACGAACATGTAAGTTGAACATGTGCTCACTTGGGGGGTACATATGTAAAGGTCCCCTCATTCTAGATGGATAAGACAAATTTCTGAATAATAATTCCTAATATACATATGAAAAGCGTGTCAATATGTGGTTGCGATTTGGCAGTTAAAAACTGTAGGACTGCCAGTCTCGTGCGCTTGAGGGAATGAGTCACATTCTCAATTTCCCCAAACTCTTCAGGAGGTCCATGCTGGACAGCATTTAGGTGATTATAGAAAATTAGAGCTGAGTTATGGCTCATATATATGCCAGTAGGAGTAACCGGAAAAGTGAATGGTGTTCCTTAAACAATTATCAGGTACGCTGTTTCTCTAGTAGTCTTTTTGGCCACATATACTCCAAAGGGAACCTTGAGACTTTCAGGAAGAAGTGGAGATAGCCTGAAACAGTGCATACGACTACCTTTTCAAAACGCATCAAATATTTTCGGCCCCTGGCGGCAGGGAGTGTTAAGTTTTTGTGGTGCTGTTCCTAGACTGTATAACTTTCCGTTTGTCTGAGTGAGGTGGCAGTACTCGTTGTAAACGGATAAGGACTAAACATATACAAATAGACCTTATATAATCCAAAATACACGGTAAATTCCCAACCGCAGCGACCCAAGCCCTAATGCTCGTGATCCCTCGCTAACCCAAATCCCAGAAAAGTCAACAGGGAGATCCTGGTCAGAAGAGGTTAAGGCTTTTCAAATTGCGAACAGCCTCCGGAGAAGGTCCCGCGCTTAAAGCATTCTGATTTGACTGTGATCCCCAAGGAGCCAACCATTCCTTTATTGGTATATGACTGTGGCATCGCAAGGTCGATAATTGGTATGTACATGGTTATTTTTGGAAATGTCATCGTGATCTCATGATTCATGCTCGCGTTACATGATCGCACTGAGTTGTTGAGATAAGAGGAACTACAAGTACCATATGGTTGAAGAATCTGGAGGTGAAAAAAGTGCTGTCACACTGAAATTTTGACATCAACATCGTTATCGGAAGTACTTGGGGAATGGAAACTCTTCGAATTCGTCCAGGATTGTTCCGACCCTAATTTGACCCTAATCACAAGTTATGAACCATGGGCCTGGGATCTGGCCAGGTGAGGTGCATTCTTTGATCCTGTATCAAGTAGAAGGTAAGGAAGCTGGATAACCCCGCCACTGCAATGAGCGGGGTTATGTAATGCCTCGTCAGCAAACGCAACCCGCAGAATTGTACCTAGCAGTCGAGAAACCCCCAGTTCATTCATTAATACTACTTTATCTATGCCTGACGTATTGACACCTATCATTCTTGTGGCATTGTTATTCCCTGTGGCGTTTAATATCTATACTACTACCCTCAAGGATAGGAAGAGAAACGAGGAAACCTTACTATGAAAAATTAATATCCTTCAGTCATTTATTCCGTGCGTAGGGTGGGATGGAAAGTTTCTTTCATTGTTGGACGCCATCAACAATTTCTGGAATACCGACAAGAGCCTAAAGGAAGGATACAAGAATGCAAGTTCTTTCACCTTCATTGAATCTTTGTGTGTCATAATAACGATACAATATACTGTGCTGTATAAGTTTGGTCATAGACTATTTTGGCTTGCCGAAATTTCAAAGGAGCAAGCAGCACCTGGAGGAAGTGGCAAATGCACCTGAGGATGTTCTCTCTTTTACTCAAGGAATTATCGATGTATGTATGTATGATTACATTTGTGTTATTCTCCACTTAACCCTTTGTCAAATAGGCTTTATGGATGGAGTACACAATGGGAGAAAATGTTCTGAATAATTTGTACCATGTCGACATCTTCCGGACACGGCTTTCGAGGAATCTCGAGCAGTTATTTGACGACGTGAGCGACGAGTTAGTCAAGGCCTGTGCTGATGCCATTCCTGTGACAAGTGGTGGGTGACCACCGCCGCACCCCGCTAACTATTGTCTAACCGTCAAACGTTTACATTGGACAGGAATTCGGGTCGTAGAAGCTGCGACCAACATTATCTGTCACAGCTCCAACCGCATCTTTGTGGGAGCCCCACTTTGTATGTATTCCGTATTAGACATCCTCCTTTCCGTTTCATGGTATTCTTTCTAGGTCGGGACCCGGAGTATGTTAAGCTGAATGTCCAATTTGCTCTCCACATTACCGTGGCTGCACACATTATCCGGTTATTTCCTAGATTTCTGAAGCCGTGAGCTCTTCGATTCATCACCTTATATTTATAATTGAAGCAGTTGCACTGAAGGCTAGTTGTTCGATTTCTTACAAACGTCCCCGGGTCCATCAAGAAGGCGTCAGGTCATCTAGCACCTCTCATCGAGGAACGTCAAAGAAAAATTGGGGTGCATGGAAATAATTATCCTGATAAGCCAGCATGTTTTTCTTCGGTCATTTTTTCCATTTGCAAACTCTTCTTCAGAATGATTTACTGTCATGGCTGATGGACGAAGCCGAAGGATAAGAACGCACATCAAGAAATCTCACTTTGCGCATGCTGATCGTCAATTTCTCTGCAATACACACAACCTCGGCGGTGTGTTTGCTACTCAGCACAGTCACGAACGTACTAATTTAGTGCTCTAGGCCTTCAGTAACGCATTATTTGAATTGGCGGCACGTCCTGAATATGTTCAACCACTGAGGAAAGAAGTTGAACGCATTATCTCTGAGGAAGGATGGTGCAAGGAGGCTATGACACGCATGGTCAAGTTGGACAGTTTTATCAAGGAATCCCAGCGAATGAGAGGCATATCAGCGCGTAACTACTTTCATTGCTTTATTGATTCATACGTGCCGTACCTCACCTGTTTCCAGTATCGATGATGCGCAAAGTCCTCCAGGATTTCACATTTTCAGATGGAACACGGCCACCCAAAGGGATGTATCTGGGGGGGTGTTTCAATTGCTCGACATATGGATGAGAAATACTACGACGATCCGGCTGAATTCAAAGGCTTCAGATTTGTTGATGAGGAGGCGGACGATCTGCAAATGGGGATTACAAATCAGATGGTTACACCTAGTACCGAGTACCTCGTTTTCTGTCTAGGACGGCATCTCTGGGGGGTGTGATCTATATGAGTCTGCGGTATCAAATTAATTTCCCTGTACTTTTGAAAGTTTTGGAAGATTCTTCGCCGTCCTCGAACTGAAGTGTTTATTGGCTCATATTATTCTAACGCATGACATGAAGCTCGATAAATTTCCAGATCCTCTGTGGTTCGGCGTTGCAATCATTTCTGATCACAAGGCTAAGGTTCGTTTTAGGAAGCGGGCAACGGCGTCGGGGTAAAGGTCTGGTGCAAGTTCGTCTTCGATGAAAGAAAAACCCTAACGTCGCAGTATTTTCAATTACATATAAGCCAAGTGTGTGATAAATAATAAATTAAATACAAATAATGAAAATGGCGTCACGATCGAAGTTTACTATTCATCTTACGCAGTAGTTACACCACGAATAATAATAAGTCCGAAATCAACGGTTAAACAAGGTCTTACTGGGTTACAAGTCGATTCTACCATAACATGATATCTTTTACATCCATCCTATCATCAATGTTAAATTGAATGCTTGAAACCATGCCGATGCCAGCCGGGGTGCTGAGGAGCGGAGAATTAATGCAACGCACTATGTAGGAAATTTGAAAACATGTAATTTTTTCAGCATGGTATGGTTCTACTTGATTGATTAATACTACACCACATTAGGCTAGAAATAAAACCTTGTTGATAGTCTTAATGTACGCATGAGTGGCAGGCTCTTTAAGTGTTCCCGGTAGAGTGAATACGGTTTCATGTAATCCTTGCCGGTGCGAGCTATAATGTCTCTAGAGGCAAATCAGGCGGGAGTATCTTAAGCTGTGCACATAGTTGTCCGGAGAAGACTGCACCTCCCAAGCTATTGTGCATATGATCAAGTTATGGCTCATGGACAGGTGGAGAGTAGTATGTCATAAGCACGTTTGTGGGACCAGTTCTTCTTACTTTACAAACTCGGCATGGGCAATGACGATCTACAGACCACAGAGTAGATTAAAACGAATCTCCATTCAACAGTATGGTATATGTGGTAACACATCATGTTCTGGATAGCTGCTAATGGACCTATAGATGCGCAAGACTAATCTCCGGTGTAATGTGAATAGCAGAGTGAATGTTGCAGCAGCAAGAAAAAAGGAGAAATAAGGAGAAAAAACCATGGATATTGTTCGTCTAATAATTTGGAATGTTTGATACAGATGTCCTTGAATACGTACTGTGATTATCCTATTGGCGACAAGCATGGCTGGAAAAGCCTAGACATGGCAAAACGAAGTGTCAGAAACATTATGAATGCCGATTACTCCAAAATTGGGTGATATTAAATGAGTAAACATTGAGTTAAGGGTGAGCCAAAATACCCACTCTGACGTGGGAATATTACATTAGGTGACAGCACCCACATGCTTTGTAACACATATTCGCGTCGTTCGCTTCGCGTTTGTTTGGTCACACTATCAAATAAAATTCATTTTCACACATCTTCTGTGACGAGGAAATATATGACCTGGGGATACAGGAATATACTTCGCCAGCCATTCCCTTGCAAGTACAGCCCAAAGTGCACTGAAGATAGGCCTTACTGTACACCATAACACTC
This sequence comes from Hysterangium stoloniferum, assembly GCA_015178975.1. Classification (NCBI taxonomy): domain Eukaryota; kingdom Fungi; phylum Basidiomycota; class Agaricomycetes; order Hysterangiales; family Hysterangiaceae; genus Hysterangium; species Hysterangium stoloniferum. The sequence goes on along the minus strand of WHVD01000031.1, from coordinate 723,619 downwards.
TGCAATACAACACAATGTCAAAGTGGTTGCAGTCAACGAGTAAGTAGTCGTCTTCTGTGTGGATTCAGATTTAGCTGAACGTCACTTGTCTCACGATCGTCCTTAATGCAACTTTACAGCACAACAAAAAGTTTAGCTTATCTGAGAAAGGAAATTTTATTGGACAGGCTTGGCTAAACATTATGTGGAATATACATTTTTATTAATATAGTCAAACGTTCATAATCAACGTGATGGGAGATGAAGCAGCAGAGACAGAATAGCTACCTGCAAGCAAGCTGTGGCATAGCTCATTCAGGTTCTCGGGTTTGACCCGTAGAGTCCAGTAAAAGGGAGTGGTCAGAGTAGGAGGCAGTGGGAAGATGTCATGTAGAATATGAATGGAAATAGACCAGGAGTCATAAGGAAGTCACCAACAATGGTGGGTGGTGAGATGACACTGAGCATATTATAATTTGCAAGGGGAGTGAGACAGTTGGTTGTGCAGGAGGCATTCAAAATCTGGCTGAGATGTCAGAAACAATAGCCTAGAATACACCAAAAACAACACTTACAACAGTGTATTTGGAATCGTAAGTGTCCAGGTTCACACCACAGACAAACATTGGAGTATTGGTGGAGGGCACCAATATGATGACCTTTTTAGCACCACCTTTCAAGTGTGCAGAAACCTTGATTATTGTGGTTAGTCCAACACTTCAGCTGGGTTCCCATGTTATTATGAGCGACTGCACCTGTTGCTGAAAGCTTCATCAGAGCTGAGACTCCGCATGAACGAATGTCATTGTCAGTGTCCTTCAAAAATGCAATGATGTCAGGAATGGCACTTGAAATGGCAAGTCGAAACTCGACTGTGATTAAATGTCAGCTGGGTTCCCATCTTATTATGAGGCATCTCACCTTGTTCTGAAGGCTTTGCCAGGGCCGAAATTCCCTTTGAATGAATCCATGCATCAGTGTCCTTCAAAAGTGCAATGATGTTGACAATGACATCCGAAATTGCAACTCGAAATTTAGCTGTGATCAATTGTCAGCAAGATTGCCATCCCATTATGAGCCACCATACCTCATACTTGTTCATGACTATTAGCCATGGCATACTTCTCAATCATTGTGAAGACACCCTGCAAATGTCACTTAGTCCACCATCAAAATGGAAAATTTTACTGTGGCAACTCACAGTAGACTCTACAACGTAATCAGCGCCAGCTTTGCCCCATTGAATATTGCTGGGATTGTGCTCCACAAAGATAATGATGCTCTTCCTGTTCATGATGAGGCAGCCATCCTTCAGTGCAACCTCACCCTTGAAGTGACCGTGGGTTGAGTTATATTTGAACAAGTAGCTCTGACAGGTTACTTTGAAGGAATGCTTCAAATAGTTTGCAGGTAATAGACTTACAACATACTTGGGGTCAAGGAAAGGGCTAAAGTGATGTTTGTCATGGAAGATCTGAGTCGTTTGGTGAAAATGAATTTTATTTGATGGTGTGACCAAACAAATGTGATGTGAATGATGTGAATATGTGTTACAAAGCATGTGGGTGCTGTCGCCTAATGTAATATTCCCATGTCAGAGTGGTTATTTAGGCTCACCCATTGAGTTAACTGTGGGACAACATATATCATGTGTGCCAGATCTCGCCGCTGAATGTCCCCACAATTGATGCAATAGAGGCCAAAAGGCCAATGAGCAATGGGATATTTTCCTTGGAATCGTGTGTACCAGATAGTACTGAAAGGTTCACCCCCAAGGCCATCAGATAAAAGTATGTAAACCAGACTAGATAATGTGCTCACAATCACTATAATGAACATCGATTCAACCAGAAACTACATTGAAAAATAAACATATCAGTAAGATCATCCACATCTTTTGAGGGTAGTACTCATAGATTCCAGGAATGCTGCGAGAATGTTCCTTCAACGATGCATTTTAATCCGAAGGATCACACTGTCATTTTGCAGGTGAGTTATCAAGCCACAAAATATTCAAAGAAGCAAACAGGACTGTGAAACTGGGGATGCAGTTTGGAAACATAGACACAATAATCATGTGAAACATATTCACTACAACAATAAGAGATAATGACATGGTCATTCCATGGCCTTGTCCCGCCACCCCATTGTAATGGGATGAGGAGTGTAGTAGCCAATGTGCTCAAGAATGTCTGAAACCAGTCTAAATGCATCCATGCATTGATATATGATTGATCTTTAGATGCAATAGGTAAACCCCAGGGAGTGTTACGAACACTGAGAGAAGAGCATTGTCGCCTGTGATCTGTCACATCAATCATTAGCTCTCAGAGTGTCACAGTCAGATACGGAACACCAGGGTGATTTCCTTACTATAAGGTTGATTAAATGCATAAACCAATGAGTACACCAGAATAGAAAATGTATGGAAGCATCCAGTGGCCAGGATATTGGAATGTACATCATTGACAACAGCAGCATCTATTTTTAGGACATGCGACCCAGCCAATCCATTGAACTTTAATCCTCAGGCATGAGCACCTAGTATCACTAATGTTAAAGGTATAGAAAAGAATTGACCCAGCCTGGGATTGAACTAAGGAACTCTAGCTTTATATATGCAGTGCTCTCAACCACTGAGCTATTAGTCTAGTGATATAATAGATTATATATACATATCTATCCCTCTTCTGATGCAACACTGGGACTCATAACTGACTAATATAGATATTGTATTTCCAATTCTAACAATTAATGCACCTTTGATAGTGCCTAGTAACATATGTGGTAACATATATAAACTAGAGGGCCATAGTAGTATCACCTCAGTCCATTATATGACATATGAGACTGAGGGTCAAGATCATTATGTATTCACACACAATGTAACTCATAGCCACTCATTAGTTATTGTTACTAGGGTCTTGATTAATAACAGGTTATGGGCCCCAATAACACAAATGAGAATACACTGTCCAATTGTGTTTTCAAGTCTCAAGACCTCACTGTTACGACCGTGTCGCAACCCTATTGGTCCCGAGGTTATCGCCACTTATCAACGAGTCAAGTTACTGTTCAAGTCACCACTTCGGAAACCCTCGGCCCCGAAGCTGACATATGTTTTCGCGATGATCAAACTCCATTTATGCCCACGTCAAAATAACTTGTATTGTCTGGTTAAACTTTTGATACGTCCCTTTTATTATGTTGATCCGTTCAATCTTATGTTTCACATATGTCTATCTATATTTGTAGTCCTTGAACTATTTCCTTTTATCATAATCCCGCTCTCGGTTATCATTGGCCTCCAAACTAATCATAAACTTCCCGTTCCTAGTCAAGCTTATTGTTAATACCATTTTCCGCCCTTCTCCCCATTAGTATTTTCTAGACACCTGTTACTTGTATATGAACCCGCTGTAGTTGTAGTTACTAGGCAATCAGAATATCGACTCAGAATACCCTCATACATCTGTAACAAGTCTCATACTAAGAATCCCCCCATCCGCCTTCACGTGCGCTCACCCACTCCCGGCCCTGACCCCTTGGCCCGACCCTCGACTTCTCCTTCGGTCCCGATTGGTATCACGCCAAAAGGAACTCTTTAGGATTAGTCTTTGCCCGTCCGAAATCTAAGGACACCCTACGGATATTTGTGAGGGTGCAGCACATAAGCTGAAGCCCAAGTCCTTCCGATTGGTCCCTGTCGGCCACCGACATTAGTTAGTTATCAGTTCTTAACACTCACCATGCTCATACCCTAATTGAAACAAATTTCTGCACAGGTTGCATATTCATGTTCGAAATGCTCTTTGCCCCAACATTCTCTTTAGGGCTCATTGTTTTTACAGTTCTTACACATGGTGTCAATCATCCTATTATTTTGATGAACTTGGGGACCATTTCCTACCATGGCACTGCAACAATTATCATTTGAAAACACATTTATCACATCTACTATAATTATATTTGACTAACTACATTATTCTCTCCAAATGTCATTTCTGTTAAGGGTGTGCATGGAGCTTATCAGAGGGTTTCTGGAGAAACCCATGGGAAAGCCAGTAGGACTTGGCTTCAGCTTATCGGCTGCACCCTCACGAGATCATGTTGTCCAATTTCAGATGGGTGGATGGGAATCCTGGGGAGTCCAGGTGTAGTTGGTGGGTTGAGAGGTCAGGGAGTCGACTGCAGGAATTCTGTGGAGGTTGAGGGGTTGGGCAGTGATGAGTTGGAAGTCGAGTATTAGATAGGTCAGAGCCTGTGGGCTCTGATGAGGTAAATAGCGGTGTGTAGATTAGAGCGGAAAATGTACTGAGATTACCTTCCACAATTGGCCTGCTGCATTTTCCACAGACTCCCAAAATGTCAACTATGCATTCTCATACCTCTCAGGATCTGTGCTAAAATGGTTTGAACCAGCTTTTAGTGGACTTACTGAGGAAGAGCCAACCTGGCTTGAAGATTGGAATGCATTTGTTGGAGAACTAGAAACAAATTTTAGCCTGTATGACCTGACCAGAGAAGCCAAGAACAGCCTCATGAAGCTTCATATGAATGACAATCAGTATCACAGACTATATCATCCAATTCAATAACCTTGTAGCACATTGTCAATGGGGCAACTCCATCATCAATTCTACTCCAGTTTGCCTTCCCACCTCAAGGACAAAGTCTGAAAAGGTGAAGACAGCAAACCCAAGACACTTTCCCATATGTCCCTCAAAGCTCCAAATGCAGACACACACTATTGGGAATGTCAAGTGGAAATTACCTGCAAGACACCCATGGACAAATCCAATAAGTCTATGGTGAACAAAACCAACAGCAACAACCCATCTACCAGCAATCAGAACACCATTCAATCCAACAGGAATAATGACAAGAAGTCCTGAGATTCCATTTTTGTGTTATGAAATTGAGCTGATTTTCAATATATTATATATTGCAATGATATTTAATATAAAATCTGCAAAAAGGGACATTTTTACTACTTGGATTCAGTGTATTTTCAGATGGCTGCAAGCACTGCCAATGTGAGAGGGACTAGTATAATCTTCTCTAATGTTTCCTCCTTCAGCCCAGGACATTTAATATTTTATCTATATTTATCTATATTTTATTCTATAAATTTCAACTAAGATATTCCCTGAATATCTTAGACTATATTTAGCTCAAAGTCTTATGTACACTTGTGGGCACACTAGGTGCTAAAGACAGACCTTTCACTCAGATAACCCAATATGCAACTTGTGCAAGCTGAGGTTTGGGTATCATCTCTACTGTTGCAGACAGCATCCATGTATCAATATCCCTTAACTCTCTCTCATTGACCTTGTACCATAAGGGTTGAGGGTTCAATGGCCACTCTCAAACCCTCTATTGACACTACACTCTGAGTCTCCCTACTATAGCTCAACTCTAGTACCTTTTACATCTTTAAGTAACTCTAATGTTTACTGAACCTCTCTCTATGGAACAAAACTTACAATGTTGATTCTCTAGAATGTGTCCTTGTAATCCCCTTCCTTGAGCTACCTAATTGCTACCTCAACTACAACTGACTTTCCTCTGCTTAATTCTCTATACTCTACTTAGTTAGTATTGTACTCAAGTGGTCAATACACTATCTGCTGTACTTTGATGTTAGCATTCTTCACACACAGAGTGGTAATATACATGACTCTTTACAGGGTTTTTACACTTAAAGTAAGTGTTTTTGACACTGGATCTAAGTGTCTAGAATACTTTGTTCAAGTGTATTTTCTTCCTACATTGCTAATGTGCATTTTTGTTATGACTGCGACAACCTGATGGTCCCCGATGATACTATCGTCCATCTGCACTTCAAGTTACTGGCTGAAGTCATCATATCAGAAACCATTGGTAAACCCACACTGATCAAACCCTATTTATGCCCCTGTCAAGTTATGCTCGTATCATCTGGTTATGCTTTGATACATCCCTCTTATTATGTTTGATCCATTCTACTCTATGTCTCACATATGCCTGTATATACTTGTAGCTCTTGGACTATTTCCTTTTCTTGTAATTCAACTCTCGGTTAATCATGGCTTCCAATCATATCATAACCCTCTGGTTTCTAATCAAGTTTATTTGTCACTAGTTGGACATTTCCACTCTTACCTTAGTTAGTATTTCAAGATGCTAATAGTTAGTGTTTAAGTCCTACTGTAATGTAGCTACAAGTCAATCAGAATATCAACTCAGAACATTCATATACCTCTCTCATATGTAGTCCCATTCTAAGTATTCCACTCCCACCTTTGCTTGCACTTGCTCACTCTCGGTCTCCAACCTTGCAACCCACTACTGTCCTTTGACATCCAATTGGTGACTTACCGAGAGGACTTTGACAGGATTGGTTTTTTGCCTGCCTGAAATTTAAGGACATCTGATGGTAACTTGCAAGGGCACAGCACATAAGCTGAAGCCAAGTCCTTCCATTCGGTCCCCATCAGTCAGTTTTTCTGTTCTTAACAGTATATTCTGATTTCACACTTGCATTTTCCATCAATCATGCCTCTGAGGAAGAAAGATGTTAAGCCAAGTGGCGAAGCAGAATCTTCCATTGTGATGTATTAGCCTTATTTTAATACTATTTTCCAAAAAAGAAGTCCAATGCTCTATCAAAATATGCAAATACTCAATTCACTGCAAGGTAAAATAATTCAAGTATTTGATATTAATCAGTGGCAGCCTAAATAGACTTAGAACCCCTGAAGTCAAGAGTTTACTTGAATATATGCACCCTACTTCGCAAAGAAGGTTTTGAGAGCTGCTTGTGCAAGCTTGTTCTTTTTCTGTGAAAACAACTACTAAAATATGAATAACAATTCACTGATTTTGAAACTAGATTTGACTTCAATTCTAGCTAGTTTATATATATTTTATACTATTTATCAAACAGTAAAAATATTTATAAACAGGTCAAAAGATTAGATATAGAATAAAACACTATTTGGCTAATATATGCTTTATTTACACTAACCTACAGCATCTACTGTGATACTAACTTATCAGGATCTTAATGTAGTCTTAAGGATTCTGCAAGAATATTCTCAGTATTTATTTATGCCATAAACCGGGTAGAAATTAGAATATATGTATTTCTAATCTCAATATAACCTAAAATATTTATTACTTTAATTGATAACCAACAACTCAACTAGAGGTGGATAAATAATAAAGGATAGCCAGCTACTCAACTAAGAGGTGGCAAAAGGGAACAAGATTGTTTGTCAGAAGCTCAACTAGAGGGAGGTGATAAGGGGGTAGGATTATTATGTCAGAAGCTCAACTAGAGGTGACAAGGGATCCTGAGTTAGCTTAGGTCAGCAGCTCAACTAGAGGTGACTAAGTGTTTGTATATATTTGTCCAACAGCCCAACTAATATAACTGCTTGCTGCAGTGGCACACTGATGTGGCTGATAAATGTAGTTAAATTAAGTTATATTTCAGCTCCTTATATACAGTAAAATTTGAGACATGGGAGAATGTTCTAGCTACTTGTTTTACCTATTTTTAGCTATTTTACCTGGAATCTGCTGGAATATTCCAGGAGTTTCTACTACTTTCCATTGTAGCATATATGCTGATGTAATGTTCTCGCACATCACAAAGTTGCTGATTTTCATGCCTGCTGATTACTTAATTTTCCCACGCGTATCACACTACTCTTCGTGTTTGTGACAATGGTCACTTGTTGTGACAAATGTCACCTGTTGTGATGAATATTCCCGTGCATTGTGTAATAAGTTCCAGATGGCCGACTTAGAAGATATTTAGATAAAAAAGAATAAACAGTAGAAATTTGATAGCTCTCCCAAAATAAATGATAAAAGTATGAAATAAATTGTAAAAATTAGGTTAATTTCAGGAGACTATTGTAAAATAATTCTGTCCCAATATAAGTACATTTAAACTTGTTTTTATCAATTTGTTAGGGGAGATTGGTTAAAAATTGAAAAAAACCTAGAAATACATAACATCCACCCTTCAATCTCCATTCCTGTATACAGCCCAAGCCACTCTGAAAACACCACAACCAGAACCCTCCAAAGAATCCCACTTCGTGGAAATTACCAGTGATGCTGAAGAAGTTACTGAAGCCACCAAACCTGAAGCATCTGAAGAGGTTAATAATCAGTCAGCTCTGGGACCTGAACCCAAGGATAGCAACCAGCCTATACCTCAAGCCAGTGGTCCTATGAAGTCTGCAAAACTAAAACCAGATTTCTCTCCTGACCAAACATGGGAATTGTTCCCAGGCACCTTAGGATCCCTTAACAACCTTAAAAACAATACTAAGGAAAAGGAACCTGGGCAAACCCGAGTCAACAAACCCGAACTATTTACTGGCTCAAACCTGAAGAAATTACTAACATTTCTTATGCAGTGTCGATTCAACTTTTAGGACCATGCTGCTTTTGCAATGGATGACTGAAAGGTAAATTTTGTGCTCTCTTACCTCAAGTATTCCACAGCAGCCTGGTTTGAACCTGCATTTTATGGCCTCACTTCCGAAGATCCCAATTGGCTTCATGATTGAGATGCCTTCATTGAGGAGCTTGAAACAAACTTCGGTCCCTACAACCAAACAGGCAATGCCGAGGCCACACTTTCTAATCTCAAAATGAAAGATACCCAATGCATTACTGACTACATCGTCCAGTTCAACAAACTCACTGTGCTTGTGACTGGGGTGATTCGGCCCTCCATTACCAGTTTTACTCTGGCCTCCCATCCCACCTCAAAGACGAAGTTTCCAAAGAGGAGACCAGTAAGCTGAACACTCTCCCACTCATGCATCTAAAGGCCCAAAACATGGATGCCCGATATTGGGAATGATACTCGGAATTCAGTTGCGAAAACCCATTGGACAAAAATTATCAGACAACAAGAATGGCAACAAGTTGGGTAATCAAAACACCGACAATACTGGCAACTCGAACTCTGATAAGAAGTCTGACAACAAGGGTTCTAATGACAAAAAAGGCAAGGGCAAACAGTTGGGTAAATCTCAAGACAAGGACAAACCCAACCTTACTGGCAAACTCAGCTCCAATGGCAAGCTCCTACCACAAGAAAAGCAATGCTGAATGGACAACAACCTTTGTTTGTTGTGCGCAGATCCTGGACACCGAGTTGCTGCATGCCCAAAGGCCACAAAGGCCTGATCGGCCAATATGGCTACAACTTCACAACCAGCTAAGCCAGCTGCTGAGTCAAAAAAAGATTAAGCAACTCTCTGGATTCCATGCGGTTGGAGAGTTGCGTTGAATCTCCCTGCACACTGGAAAATTGTCATCTTAACGTGTCTGCTCTTTATGATCCAAATTCATTGTTTATGAATCTCACCTCAGAACCCTTTGGGAGTCTCAATTTTAGAGCTTTTATAGATTCAGGTTCAACTCATTGTTTCATAGATATAAATTTTTCTTGAAAACATCAGTTAAAAACCTATGCAATAGATCCAATTCTTCTCCAACATTTTGATGGTACCTCAAACTCTGTAATCTTGCAAGGCTGTGAACTCCGACTTCAGTTCCCATGTGGAACTTTTCAGACAGTTATGTTTTTTGTAACACAATTAGACTCAAGCTGCTCCGTGGTTCTAGGACATAACTGGCTCACCTGCTACAATCTGTTGATTCATTGGGTATTGGGCAGTATCCATTTCCGAATCCCGTTGGTACCTGATACGACTGGTCTGTCCCCACCTGTTTCAGCAAATATGGCCTCTATGGCACCTCCCCCATGGCAAATCCGAGCTCTCTGCCTTCCATCTCTCTAATAAATGCTGCAGCTTTTATGAGAGCCATGCAGTTAGAAGGCTCCTGAGCATTTACAGTCAATCTTAAAGTTGATGAAGCCACTGGTCATTTTGCAACTCCGGTGGCTGAACCTGTTGCAGATTTGGAAGGTGTTCCAGAAAAATATTATGAATTTGCAGACGTCTTCAGTAAACAAAAAGCTGATCAACTTGCCCCTCACAGGCCTTACAATTTGAAATTTGATATTGAAGAAGGTTCACATCTGCCTTTAGGCCCGGGTTATCCTCTCTTGCAGTCCGAACTATTGGCTATCTGAGATTTCTTGGACAAACACTTGGCTATAGGATTTATCTGACCCTCAAAATCTCCTTATGGAGTCCCTGTTCTATTCGTTTGGAAAAAAGACAGTTCCCTACAGCTTTGTGTTGACTTTCGAGGACTAAATGCAATCACTCGGAAAGATAAGTACCCGTTACCACTAATCTCTGATCTACTTGATGCCCTTCAGAAAGCTCAAATCTAGACAAAGATAGATCTTAAACATGCCTATCATTTGGTTCAGATCACTGAATGCAATGAGTGGAAAACAGCTTTTTGCACTTGCTATGGCTCTTTCAAATGGTTAGTGATGTTTTTTGGTCTCACCAATGCTCCATCGGTCTTTCAACATTTTATCAATGACATCTTTTCGGGGAGTAGTGACTACACCACAGTTAATCCACATAATTTTAAGCCTATGTTTTCATCCAAACAACTGTCCATGTCTATCTGAGCCACTTACCTCATTCATCCAGTCTTGCAAAGTGTTATCCTTATGGATACCGAAAAATTACATCAAGACATACTATCGGTAATTCCATTAGACCCAGTCACCAAAGCACACCTCAATAACCCATCTGATCCCAATCCCAATCAACCCCAATGGCCACTAGACTCACAGGGTTTTATTAGACTTGACAACCACATCTATCTACTGGATTCTGACACCCTTCAGCTGTGAATCCTACAACATAAGCATGACCACCCAATCTTGGGACATTTTGGCCTCAATAAGACTCTTGCACTTATTAGAAGAGAATATACATAGCCCGGCATCTGAGATTTCGTTAAGCACTATTGCAAGTCCTGTACTACTTGTTTATGCTCCAAATCAGAGCAACACAAACCATATGGCCTAGTCAAACAGTTACTGATACCGGAAAAACCCTGGAACTCGAATTCTATGGATTTCATCAAGCCTCTACTGGCATCCGAAGGTCATACAGCAATCCTAGTTGTTGTGGATAGGCTCACAAAGAAAAGTATTTTCATTCCAACATATAACACAATAACATCTCTACAGTTAGCTGAACTATTTGTCATTCATGTATTTTCCAAGCACAGCATTCTATCGCATGTCACATCTGATCGTAGATCTGAGTTTGTCTCTCATTTCTTTAGGTCACTTAAAAAAGCACTAGACATGAAATTACACTTCACTTCAGGCTCCAGAAGGCAACACCCAAACTAAACACATGAATCAAACCTTGGAACAGTACATTTGAGTCTATTGTAACTATCAACAAGATAATTGGAAATCACTACTGCTGCTAGCTGAATTCACATATAACAATGCACTGAATGCCACTACTGCCATTTTGCCTTTCTTCACAAAGAAAGGCTACAACCCCAATATCACAATCCACCCAGATCTCGCATCCACCCGTGTGAGGAGTATGCTTTTACCACAGTTTCATTGTGGTAAAACACTCCTTTTATTTTATTTATATTTTACACATTCTATTCATATTTATCTATCTTTGATATTCTTTGAATATTCCATCATTTCATTAGTTCAAAGCATTGTGTATACTTGTGGGTGCACTCAGCACCAATTAGAACTCAGACACACTTTTACCCAAGAACCACCACTCGTAAGACATAAACTAGGTCTACTACGAGCGGTGATCAGGGTAACGTGTCAGCTACCACATAGGTAGCAATATCTGAACTATCTAACACTTCTGGCCTCGAACTGTAATAGTCGAGGCCTCCACTTGAATCATCCTTCTCAAATCATCCATCTTCCCATTCTACTCAATTCTTTGTATATAGAACAGTCAGAACTTATACCACTCTTCACAACCCGTGCTCAAGACTTCATTACAAACCTTGATGAGCTACATCAAGAACTTCAAAAAACTATTGCAGTGGCCCAAGAATGATACCAATGGTCCACAGATAAGAATCGACTTCTGCTTCCTGATTTTAAGGTCCAAGACTGAGTATTCGTTAAAGCCAAGTTTTTCTGAACCACTAGACCTTCCAAGAAGCTCTCTGAAAAATATTTAGGTCCTTTTGAAGTTATAGCACAAGCTGGCACACTTTCATGGACTCTTTGGCTTCCTGACAGCATGCATGCAGTGCATCCAGTATTTCATGTATCTAGATTAGAACCACATGTTGCTAACATTATACTGGATCACATACAACCACCACCACCACCTGTGATCATTGATGGGGAACCCAAATTCAAGATATTGGAAATCCTAGACTCCAAGATTGACAATCACCAACACTCATGCAAGTTACTTTATTTGGTCAAATGGGCTGGCTATGAAGGTACAGAGGAGGAAGAAACTTCATGGATCCTAGCTACGGAGCTCAGCAATGCATCAGAAATTGTTTTAGGTTTTCATCAAGTCTATCCAAATAAACCCAGACCCTTAGGATTTCTATAGATTTTCATACAGAATCTGACCACTTTCCGACTATGTCTTATGTTTTTTCATTTTTGTTTGTTTTGTTTAAAACGAAAACCATAATATTCACTATCTATAAGTCTCCTCTACAACCTCTCCTTCTTCCCCAGCCTCGGATATTTCCCCCACACCGACAGCCACCGACATCTCCTTACTGACCTTCTCTGATGTCCCAACCCCAGGCCCAGCCTCATTGGAACTGGACAGCTCTAAATACTGTTTGAGTTGTCCTCCAACATACTCTATGATGCTGGTTTGTTTCTCCAGCCCCACACGCAATAGTCACATTTGCTCAGTGAATAGAGCCTGTTGTTGCAGCTGCTCATGTCGGAACTGACTGGTCTCCGAGAAATACATGTATAGGAGCTTATTTTGCTCCTCCAAGGCATCTGCCTGCTGCTCTTGATAGGACCCGTTCCCATCGGTATCTGGAAAAATACAGCTGAGTTTTTGACTGGCACACTCTTGACAGGTGTGGCCCCAACCATTGGCCTGTGGATGGCAAGTTCAACCTTGGTTAGTACATCAATTGCACTTTGGATTGTTTTCAGGCCCCACCTTTGGGGCCTGTTTTTGCTTCTATAAACCAAAAAAAAAAAAAAACTGAATATTAGAAGTCCAAACATACCTTGGGGCTCGAAGGCCCCAGCACCTCCTCCTCATCCTCCTCACCCTCTTCACCACCAGATTCCAATGGTGTCACCACTTTGCACTTCAAAATTGTCAGCAAAGCCACAAGAACCAGGAACTCCGACTTACTTTACCCTCCCACTTCTTCTTCACGTCCTCTTCTTGCACCTGAATGGCCTCCCGCTGCTTCTTCTTCACAAGCACAGCTTCCCAATGCTTGCGAGCAGCCTCTGCCTCTGCCAATGTCTTCTCCTCTGCCTCTATTGCCTCCAACTCCTCCTTCTCTTTACACTCCTCCTCCTCACATGCCTTCTTCTTTTCTTCAAGAAGCCAACAATGCTCTTGTGCATTCAGGGGTCTGCTGAGAGATACGGGGGTGATGGTTGGCCTGGATGGGAAAGGCTTTGATCCTGAACCCATGGTTATTGTGGTTAAATGGAAAGAGTTAAAATCTCAAGCACCAGCACCCCTCAAAATTTTATATGTAAATTTTTACCAAGTCACATGATGTTTTGACTCACCACCTGTACCCAACAGGTTTTACATACAAAATCTAGATTTTCAGCCTCCTTGGGATTTTGGCCAAATGGGGGGATATTGTTACAACCATGTCACAACCCAACAGTCCCCGATGATACTATTGTCCATCTGCACTTCAAGTTACTGGCTAAAGTCATCATATCAGAAACTGTTGGTAAAACTGACACTGACTTATACCCTCATGGCGATCAAACTCCGCTTACACCCCTGTCAAGTTATGCTTGTACCATCTGGTTATGCTTTGATATGTTCCCCTTATTATGTTTGATACGTTCTACTCTATGTCTCACATATGCCTGTATATACTTGTAGCTCTTGGACTATTTCCTTTTCTTGTAATTTCACTCTCAGTAAATCACGGCTTCCGATCATATTGTAACCATCCAGTTTCTAATCAAGTTTATTTGACACTAGTTGGACATTTCCACTCTTACCCTAGTTAGTATTTCAAGATGCCGATAGTTAGTATTTAAGTCCTACTGTAATGTATGTAGCTACAAGTCAATCAGAATATTGACTCAGAACACGCATATACATCTCTCATAGTCCCATTCTAAGTATCCCACTCCCGCCTTTGCTTGCACTCGCTCACTCTCAGTCTCTGACCCTGCAACCCACTACTGTCCTTTGGCATCCAATGGGTGACTTACCGAGAGGACTTCAACAGGATTAGTTTTCCGCCTGCCTGAAATTTAAGGACATCCGACAGTAACTTGCGAGGTGTTAAGAGTCATGCATGGAGGGTTTCCAGAGAAACCCATGGGAACCCTGGTAGGACTTGGCTTCAGCTTATAGGCTGCACCCTCACAAGATCGTCTTGTCCAATTTCAAATGGGCAGATGGGAATCCCGGGGAGTCTGGGCAGGGTTCATGCATTGAGAGGTCAGGGAGTCAAGATAGCTAAGTCAGAGGTTGAGTGATAGATGGGTCAGAGCCCATGGGGTCTGACAAGGTAAAATGGTGTGTTTCAAAGAGGAGATTAGAGTGGAAAATGTCCTTGAGATTACTGGGGGAATATAAGCTGATTTTCTGACTGGATTGTATGTACAACATCTGCCAGACTATATAGACTGTGGAATGAATAACATACCAAATCCAGTAATAATGAAAACTAAACTAGCAAGCATAAAACGAGATAAATAAACACCAAACTTGGTATTAGGAACAGAATGGAACGGAGCAGAGTCCGAAACGTGACAAGTTGTAAAACCATAATGGGAATGGGGCAGGAGCAGAGTCCAAATCGTGACAGGTCATTTAACCATAATGGGAATGGGGCTCAGTTAGAGAGCTGTTGGGTTTTCTGAATGGAGTCCAGTGACTGATGCATGGGACAGAGTCCGGGATAGACAGGTATGGGTTCCGGCAGGTATTCCAGTGACTGATACATAAAGTAATGAAGGTCAAGCATAGACAGGACTGACATGCAGAGTCCGGCAGGTATTCTAGTAAATGGATAATTGGTTCATATAGGGCATGGGTGCATATAAGTTAGTGCCCAGAGTCTGGCGGGATTTCTGGTTGGATACAAACTGTTTAGCTCTGGGCTTATGGGTGGGTCTCTGGGGAAACCTGCAGATAACCCAGGTGGCAGGTAGGACTTGGCTTCAGCTTATGTGCTGTTCCCTCACATGATTTTCATGTCCAACTTCAGACAGGGAAGGCAAGGAACCCAGGAGGTCCAGGAATGTGCAAGGTTGGGGGTGGGAGACCTGGGGATTCTGAGAATACACTATGTCAAGTCAGAACACCCATGGGCTCCATAAACAGCACAGAAACCCATTTGGACAGAAAGAACTGTCATGACTGTCACAAACAGTCACAAAAGCTTATAATATTGACTTTGACTGCTGTTCGACTCAGCTTCAACAACTTTTCAACTCAGCTATTATTTGACAATATTTAACTTAATCTCCAACAGACATTCAACTTGTCTCAATTCAACATCATAAATGATTTAATTATTAAGTCATAACATAGTCATAGTAAAATGATAAAAAACATAAAAGGGCTATGATATGAGTGAGGAAAGTCAGTCAGAAAATATCACACTAAATCTGTATACTAGTCTATTGTATGAATAATATACTTTCATTCTTCTCTCATGTAAATGTGGTAACCTTTTGACTTATTATCTGTGATCTATTGCATCTTGGAATTGCCTCTTACTTTATTGACAGGATGAATCAATACTTCATCAAATGAGGCATTGTATTCAATTTAGTAGAGTGTCTTTTGATTGATATTCAACTTTATTGAAAGAAATCTAATTCATATCATGAACCAGATAAAAAAACTGGGGAAATTATTCCATATGGACCTTGTGGGATATGGAAACGACAAGAAGCATTATTTCATAGCCATTGTTAATTACTTCTCCAATGCTGTATGAGTTGAAATATTAGCAGACAAGCTGGAGGGGTTGCACAAAATATAATAATACATAGCTCAACTTGAAATGCTATTCAATGCAAAAGTCCAGGGAGTAATGGCCAATAATGGAACTGAACTCATGAATTCAAAGTTAAGGTGTTACCTGTCATAAAAAGGAATAGCACTTGTTGCTGTTGGATATATTTGTTGCAGACTTATTGGTTTTGTCTGCGAGAGTCATGTGTGGAATTTCTGTGTGTTGTTCCCAATAGTGTACATCTGCATTCTGAGCCTTGAGGCACATATGGGACAAAGTGTGAAGAGTTGTGGAAATCCTAACCATTCAATATACAAAGAGTATTGATCTTCTAGGTATGATACAGGTGGATTGGACTGTCAAAGTACAATACAGATAGATGCAAAGTTGTTGTTGTTGTCATGAGCAACTGTACAGTTGCTAGAGTTGACTAGAATAAGGGAAAGTGGAATTGACCTTGATGGTATGATTCACAGTCAAATAGACTAGATAAAGTTGAATAAATGCAAAAGACTGTTCACCAGAAGAAGTGGGATGAGCAAGGATAGTTGACAAGTGAGTTTGAGTGGTGAGCTTTATGCTTTGACTTTAAAAGTATGGAGTGGAGAGTAAGACATTCAAATTTGAGTATGGCCATTTGAGATGGTTGAGACAATACCCCAATCACAACTTGTAGCAGACACTTCAAATGATGTCTAACAAGTTGTGGTTTCTGGGTCTGAGTTTCTCCTACACCTACTAGTACACAAGAGTACAGTATGTCACCCACAAGAGTCTATGTACCCACAAGCATACATAGAGCTTTGAACTAATGCACATGAGGATATATGAAGAATACCCTGATTAGAAAAATAGTACAAAATTAAGAAAAATATATGAAATATGATGTGAGAAAATAAATATATGTACCAATAAAATCAGGAAAAATGCCAATCAGCAAATAAAATGAAATTATCAATCAAATGCAACCATGCATATACAATCCTAACAGTATTCCATCAATGCTGAATGAATGCTCATCAATTATTTCTCAGTCAACAATTCTCAATCAATGCTCCATCAATTCTCGAACTATACTCCATTGATCCATTTTCAATCTATGCTCCATCAATACTCTTCTCAATCAATACTCTTCTCAATCAATGATTTATCAATGCTGTATCAATTCTGAATCAATTCCAATAAGATCAACCATCTCGGTGGGTGAAATCACTGCTCTTTTTGAGACCATTGCTCCTCTTGAAACTTTCTGAACCATTGTTCCCTTCTGAACTGTTACTCCCTTATTAACTGTTACTCCCTTATTAACTGTTACTCCCTTATTAACTGTTACTCCCTTATTAACTGTTACTCATTTTGTACACAGTTTCCATTCTGTACACGGTTTCTATCCTGTACATGGTTTCCATTCTGTACATGGTTTCCATTCTGAGATGTGATGGTGTTTCTCAGCAGACTGCTCTTTCTGCTCCTGTACCATTTCCCTTTTCCCCTCCTGCTATTCCTCTGTCTATCAATCAGCAGGATCCATTTATCATATACTGGAGAGTCCTGAGGATGAACATGCTAAAGAGTTTCATAAAAATATCTGGGAATATAATTCTCCTTTAGCATTTATATCCCTGGATGTGATGGTGGACAGATCATTGCTTGATGGAGAACACGGTCCTTATGTCTCTAAGCTCCATAGGGAACTTAGACATAATCATGGCACTCTGATTCCTAATGAGGGTCAGTGTAAGGCTGTTGGTATCAGCCTCACTTGGTCAACACGGACAGGACTAAGTTTTCTTTATTTTTACATATCAGTAGGATACAAGGTGAATGCGAGGTTCCCTAGGGAAGAGTGGAAAAAGGATTAATGGTCAAAGAGAAGATATCCTATCACTATAGGATATGGGGTCTTTTATATAGAGTCAAGGTGAATGGGGTGGAAGAACAAGGAACCGCATGATCAGGCACAGGGGTGCTACTTAACAATAAAGTGGCAGATCAATGAGTGGCTGATGGGAGAGGTTGGTGATGATGACCACATGATAAGGCACAAGGATGCTCCCAAGTGGCGGAACAATGAGTGGTTGATGGGAGAGGTTGGTGATGATGTATGTGGTAAGGTGGCCAGGCTTACAGTCAGAATCCTTCCTATTCCCAACTCTACCTTTATGAAGCAGATGTTGCATTAGAGCATAGCATCAGTAAAGTGGTTTAGCTGCTGGAGCTGCCGGCCATGATCCAGTTTGCTCCCATCCCTTTTTTTGGCTGTAGAGGATAGGTGCTGACTCCCAGAGGCTCTCAGAGTGCTTAAAGTACAAAACATCAATAATATGTATTATTTTACAACAGATAATGTACCAATATCACTTCTAGAGTATTTAAAGCAGAAATATAACAGTGTTTCATTACTTGGAACCTGAGATCTCTTCCTTATTTGTCTTATTCAATAGGCTATAGAGGATAGGCACTAGCTCCCAGAGGCTCTGAGAGAGAGTAAATACATTCACATAGATTTAGATACAGCCGGCTAAAATCCCGAGCCACTATATTGCTGGGAAATAATGTGACATAACGTGATAAACATACGTCAGTCACAGTAGCATACCAGTCATGGTTCAAACATTCCATGACATACTTATGTATAGCGGTGTGGCCCTGCTTAGTTTCCCTTCATGCTCTCATCACCTTCCTCTTTGTGACCTTATCCTTTCTCTGCCTGTGTACCTAGCACTATCCACACTTGTTTCCTCATCTCTGCCTTCATCTCTATGCATCTCTTCCTTCACCTTCACATCATTGTCTCTGCCTTGACACTTTGGCTTCATCTTGGCCCTCACCCCCACACTTGTCCTTACTTCTGCTTGGAATATACTGTTTCTCCTTTTCTTTCTTGTTTTTTTGCTTGTCACATTACTGTCCCTGCTGTGCTGGAAGATGCAGTATTGTTACTGTTGCCTTTCTCACTGGGTTATATTTTTTATAACAACAAGCTCTACATGTCTTTATGACAACCAACTATACTTGTTATTTCATTGCTTGTAGTGTGAACATTGTTTATGGCATGTTTTTATTTATTTATGTATTTTGGATCATTTTTTCTTATATTTTTTATTGTGTTTTGTAATTGTGTGACTAGTGATACTAATGTTTGATGATAATAATAATCACTTTCTGCATCACAATTGTATTTGAATTTTTTAAATTTATTTTTCTAAATGAATATTTATTGTAAATACTGTATTATAAATATAGCTAGAGTAACTAGAGTAGTGAGAGTAGTGAGAGAAAAATATTTGCAAGAGATATTGTCGTCTCTATAGTGCTCTAAGAGTATTTGAAACTGGGTGATGTTCTCTGAATACTCTGGTGCCGCTGGAGCCTCCTGGAGGCTCCAGAGCACATGGTCATTTTACTGATGAGGTATTCACATAACCAGGACAAAAGAATCAAAGCTACAACTATTTCTGGATTACAGGATGTGATGTTAGAATTTAATCCTCTTGTTCACATCTATAAATAGGCTATGACATGTCTGAGAGACTAACCAATCACTCCTCAGTGCCAGATCAGGCTGACATATAAGGCTCATACAGATCCAAGATGATACAACATTCCAATAGGGGATGAATTGGCAATCATCCTCCCAGGGCATGGTACTTCTACTTACAGATGGGACATTGTGTTTATTATCAGGGTGGGATATTCCCTATCCAAATCGATCACTCCATGCTGAGATAGCCACAGTCCCAGCAGCCATTGAGGAGATTGCTCCAGAGGCAGACATCCTTGAACCAGCTCCTGAGGAGATAGTACCTGACTTTCCAGAGGTGGTGATTCTTCAACCTGAAGTGGTTCCCCAAGTTGTATCTCTCACACATGAGCAAATAGATATATGTACCAGTTGATGATGCAGTGCCACCTCCTGAGCCAGCTATGGAGCAGGAGGTGCAAGGAATTAGTGAAGAACTTGAAGCAGAACAAGCTGAACAAGTGACAGAGGATAGACAGAAGAAGAAAAAGAAGAAAAAAGTCTCTCAGATAAAATATTATTCTTATTGACTCTTTCAAAGAATTGGTGAAGCAACAACAATTCTGAGGGGTGGAAAACTGCTCCAGCAATACATTGTAGATGCATGGGCAGCAGCAGAGCAAAGCAGGTTATCATTGATAAGACACAATCAAGGCACTTTACAGGCAAAAATGTACCATCAGGTAGTTGATGTCTTCACAGTACAGGATAATAACCAGCAACCTGAGCCAAATGAAATTGGAAGTAGATTTATACTGCCAGCAACCTTCCAAGGCAGCAGTTGGGATATGATGGAAAATTTGCAAAATTCACTGGCTATATCACACTAGTATACATGTTTATTACTATGACAGCCAATCCCAAATGGAGGGAAATCACTGAAGCACTTTTTCCAGGGCAAACTGCTGTTGATTGCCCAGGTATAGTGTCACATGTTTTTGCATGGAAAAGGCACACTTGCTTCATCTGATTATGAAGAAAAGTATCCTTGGAAAAACAGTTGCCTGTGTCTATACAATTGAATTTCAGAAGCATGGACTGCCTCATTTACTCATATGGTTTGAAGATGGGGCAAAACTTTGGACTCCTGCAGAAGTTGATTCTATGATATCTGCAGAGTTTCCTGATCAAGACAAGTATCCAAAGCTTTATCAGTTGCTACCTGAGTTCATGACTCAGGTATGTGGTGAAAAATGTATCAAAGATAACAAGTGCACAAAGCATTTTTCCAAACCCTTTTGTGAATTTACAAGTAGTAATGAGGATGGCAGAAAATATAAAGTCAGAGGTCATGAGCTGGACAATTGAAATATTGTCCCTTATTGTGGTATCCTTCTTCTCATTCTAGAATGTCATATCAAGTCAAGATGACTTTCAATGTTCACTCCATTAGATATATTCACAAGTTTATATACAAAGGACATGATCACACAACAATGGAGTTTGGAAATAAAAAGGATGAAATTCAACAATATATTGATGCCTGCTATATCAGTGCACATGAAGCATTTTAGAAACTTTTGGAAAATGAGATACATACTCAAATACCTGCTGTCATAGCCCTCCCTGTGCATTTACAGAATCAACAGTCAGTTATCTTCGATAGCATGGAGGGTCCAGAAGAGGCTTTGGATACTACCTGCCATTCTAAGACCAAGTTGATGGCATACTTTGAGGCCAATTCTAAAAATGCCATATGCATTAATGAGAAAGCAGTTAATTTACTTCACTGTGTTGAGTTTATTCAAAAACAGAAAATGGAATACAAGGAAAAGAGGATTTGCCATTGGACACATTCATTTTGCAGGATTCTCAAGTGGCCCAAGGTTCTTCTTACATACATACATTTCTTACAGGTGTCAAGGGGGCAACTTCTTTTGAGTGGTGGGTGGAGATCTCACAGCATGTTTCAAATTCCCCTTGAGGTTGATGAGATATCCATCTGTACAATGAAGAAAGGCTCAGATAAGGCCAATCTGATGAAGGAGGTCAGCCTTATTATTTGGGATAAGGTTCCAATGTAGAATTGCTTTGCCTGTGAGGCAGTTGATCAGATCCTTATAGATATTCTTAACAAGGCTATTCCTTTTGGAGGCATTACAGTGGCATGAGGTGGTGACTTTCAACAGACATTGTCTGTCATTCCTAAAGGTTCAAAAGAAGGTATTATCAGTGTATGTATCTCAGTCTCACCTTTGGAACAAGGTCAAGACTCTGTTTTGACTGACAATTGTTAGAAGTCATAGTGTTGCATGTCGTCAATGCTCGGCTAATTGTGTACTATACAGTAGCTTAGTCATGGGTTGTATTCTAGTTAAGGGCTTTGTCACCCCTTCACCCACATGAAATCCTGTCATATATTCTTACAGGTTATGGGCCCTGCCAGTTGCTTCTAATTTGCTTAAGGAGGGTGTTTATAATTACTATAATATCAAATGTTTACTAATAAAAGCAAAATTGCTACAAAACTCCATCTTTAAATAGCAGTATCTATTCTGAGACTATTATATTGTTAGCCACCAATCATAAGAAACAATTCTCCATATTACATCCTAAATAATTCAGAGTCAATTAATAGAACCTATTGTATATGGTTTTCCAAGTTATGTAAATACTTGCTAATACTTTTGTTGTTAATTTGTTTTTTAAAAACTAAACTGTAGTTATTTCCTAGTAAAATATATGAGATGTCATTGGAAATTTTTCATCCTATGACCTTCTTTATTAAGTGAAACCACCTATATATTTTATGTTGAATCAAGTAGAAATCTGTTTAGATTGACAGATCCATTCCAAAGTAATACATATGTATTTAGAGGTGCCAATGATATACATATGCATGGAATGGACTATCTAAAAGTATCTATTTTTTAAAAGCATTAGTGTTTCAAACTACTAATTTTTTTATTGTCTACTCGTATCCGGAAAGATTCTTTAGTTTGTAATGTATGAGAGAGTTTAAAACTTTTAAAAAGTTTTAAAAACCAAATTATGTTTGAATCACATCTCAGATGTTTAAATGACCTTTAGAGTATATTAGAATTTGGTATACTTAATAGTTTTCAGATATCCTCCTAACTACTGCTACTACATCCAAACTATCCTTTTGTCATTGTCAAGCCACTCACCTTTGATCTTTGAGTGCAATGAGAGGTGGACTTACAAAGTGCAGCATTGGGACTAGTAATGAAACTGTGGAGTGGTAGCTGTATATGGAGTGTGGTTTATTGGGAATGGACTCACATATTGTTGTACCTGTTCCAAGTACATCTATGGGTTTGATGAAGACAACAACATTCGACTTTGAGTTCTGTGAACCAACCTTTGCAAAGTAGGTCTGTTGTCCCACGAATGGCCAGGCAGAAGTATTCTGTTATTTGTGGGGACTAGGAGTTGTGAGCAGGGCTCTGCAGTCTAGCATGTGAAATCCGGGAGGTTAGGTGGATGTGTACTAGGAATTGTGAGCCGAAGGTACCATTTGACGCTAACGTAGCAGAGGTGTGGTCTGGGAGGTTGGGGGAATGCATACTAGGAGCAAGGGATGCTCTGAGGTATGATTCGACACCAAATATACCAGATGATTTTTGTGTCTAGTGGGTGCAGCATATTTTCAAGTTTTGGATGAATATCATGTCTAGTGGGCACAGTGGATTGGATGGATTTTTGGAAGATCTTGTGTCTAATGGCGCAGTGCAGTGGGTTTCTCAACTTTTTTGAACGGATTTTGTATCTAGTGGGTGCAGCGGGTAGTTTCAAGATTTTCACCAAGTGAACACAATTTATTTTTAATGTTAAAAGGATGTTTAAGGTTTTGCCTGGTATGTATGGATCTACTAGAGCTCTCAACGACATGCAAAGTGGGCATGTTAGAAGTCATAGTGTTGCACATCGTCAACACTCGGCTAATTGTGTACTATACAGTAGCTTAGTCATGGGTTGTATTCTAGTTAAGGGCTTTGTCACCTCTTCACCCACATGAAATCCCATCATATATTCTTACAACAATATGCATGTAGATCCTACTGATGAAGAGAATGCTGTTCTTGCTCAGTCACTTTTGGATGTTGGACATGGAAATGACATGCCTCTCAATAATATGTTTAAAGTGCCTGAGCACATGCTATGTGGACCAACAGTGGATAATTTAGTCTCAACTATTTATCCAAACATACATAACCTGAGATTCTTACTGATGATTTTTTCTTGGAACAGGTCATTCTCTGTCCTCAAAATTCAGATGCAGATTAAATCAATGACATGCTCTTTGAAAAAGTTCCAGGGATTGGGCACACCTACTACAGTGTAGACAGTCAAAGATGGAGGCAATAAGACATTACATATATCCTACTGAGTACTTAAACTCAATTAATTTTGGAGGATTGTCACCAAGTAAATTGCATTTGAAACCTAGAGTGCCATTGGTGCTTCTTTGAAACTTGGATCCAGTACAAGGACTCTGTCATGGAACAAGACTGTGGTTAAGACAAGTGACTCACAGAGTACTTCAAGTAAAGATCATTACAGGATCTTCAGCAGGGGAGCTGGCATTCATCCCACAAATAACAATTATTCTAACTCCAAAACAAGTGCCATTTGAACTGCATCATTGGCACTTTCCAGTCAGGCTAGCATTTTTTATAACTATCAATAAGTCACAGAATCAATCTTTAAAATTAGTTGGATTGGATCTGTGTACTCCTGTATTCTCACATAGACAGTTTTATGTTGGTGTTTCAAGAGGGACAAATTGGGAAAGTGTGAAACTCCTACTCCATGACACTGATATGACTGCAAATGTAGTGTTTAAGCATGTTATTATTGATCCATGAGTAAGTATTCAGCAAGGTTGTGAAAGGAGACTAATCCAGCAGGACAAAAAGACAAAACAGGCAAGCAAGAAACAAGACAGTGATGGCCATACTTAGGAAAAGGCTGGGACGAAACAAGGACATGCATAGAGACATAATAAACCAGATGTCAACCAGGTTCAGGAGAAGATCAGGACAATGGTTTTCAAGTGTCTAAAGCTCAGTTCTAACAATTCACAAGGGTATATCATTGTATAATATATATATATATAATTAATAATCTTTAATCAATTAAAATAAGTTTTTCTGAGTAAGATTACATGCCCTAAATAAATACTTAGAATTGTTGATACAGGGTAAAGCTGTGGGGTGGTGGGGAGTGGTGGGGGGTAGTGGGGGGTAGTGGGGGCTTGCCCCACAGGTCACAACCTTGTATGAAACCATTAGCTATGGTGGGGGATACTTAGCTAAATACATAACAAACGACAAATGGAAGGTTTTTGAAACCTTAAGGCATTTATATTATCCTCAGAGGAAGAAGAACGCCAGCAACAAGGGAAAAGCGGTGACTTTCCATACAGAAATACTGATAGCAACACCCCCACTTCCATTTCCTATGCCAGTACCTGCACCTGAACTCACAGTAGTGGTTAGATTTAACGACGGGCTAATAAAAAATGATACACGTCAATCATAGTATCCCATACTCACGGAAGCGCACATACGCAACGATAGTGACAGGTGTAATGGTGGGGGGAAAGTTGAAAGAGGTGCTTTCACATCCACCAAGGTTTGTGCTACTGCTGAAACCATCGATGTGAGTGGTTGAGGTTGAGGTTGAGGTTGAGGTTGAGGTTGAGGTTGAGGTTGAGGTTGAGGTCGGTGGAGGGGGGCAAAGGAAATGGAAGGTAGAGAGGGGACAGAGGTGATGGTAGCGGCGGAGGCACGGTGCTGGTAGACAGAGGAGGGACAGTGATAGGAGGAGGAGGTGGACCAGTGCAAACCTTTCCGTCCAGGCAGCAACCATCATTGTTATCGCAAAAGAAGCTAAAAGTCGGTCAGAAATGACAAGGAAAAAGGAAAATATAAATAATCAAACCGACCCTGGTGGACAACACCCTCCTCCTGAAGCCACGGCTAAGGATACTCGTGAGTGCTGTGTAAATCAATGTTGCAAAAATAGACATATACAGCACACTATATCGGCTGCAGGGCAGCACTCATTATTCAGTATACATTGTTGCCCATCTAGGCAAAATTATGTATGGAGAGAGATCAGAGGAAGGAGTATCTGCTCTGACATGCAGCTTACCGTTACCACTGCAAGGAACATCATGAAGGGCCAGTAGCCCTCTTATCCTTTTCTCAACCGCGGGGCGGTGAGTACGCGGGGTGCTTTCCACGAGGGCATTGGCAACAAGGAAAACCTCAAATGCAATGGTACAGAAAGCAAGGAGGCCACCCATTTGTGGTAAGTGGAGGGGGAGGGGTGCTTCATAGCAATGCTCACGAGGTCTTGTGTCAGTTAGTGTAGCACCTCCTGACACTATAGGTTTGGTGCTCTGGGAGGTGTATAGTGGTTCTGACACACATTAGCCTCCAAATGCATGGTCCACAATTAGCATCTTCATATGAAAAGTTGCAATAATTGGTGGACTCCCCCTATAAAAAGGTGTGTTTCATCATCAAATTTAACAATACTTTAGTTGATGTCAGTAATAACAACAACATCATCATCTGTTGGAGTCTGACAAGTGTGCAACGATGAAGTCCTCCATTTGTGGTCACATGATCGACACCTTTGACAAGTCACAAGATGAACTAGAGGTCGGTAATTAACGAGTTCCGATGTCATCCAGCATGACAATATGCGGAACACAAAAGTCGTCCGTTAATATAATGAAGTTTTTCTTACCAATGTTTTACCAATGTCTTCATAACATACTTACCAAGTATCTCCGGATCATATCAGTTGGAATGTAGTATCGTCACCTCAGTCTAGTGTAGAAACAAGAGTGTAGTGTAGTTGGCATAGGATATGAAGTGCAGGAGAAATGGATCAAAGTATTGATGGTGTCTGCCATTGGTCAGATCAAAGCATCGACGGTGTCACATGCGACGGTGGCAAAGCCGTCTCAAAGCCCTCCCAAAGCCGTGGCTTGAGCCTGGGGCTCAGGCTTTGCTGGAATGTAAGCCGGGCTTTCAGCCCGTCTAGTGTGGGCCTGGCTTGGCCCGGCTCAACAGGGCCCGGCTTTGACGGCTTGGCAGCTTCGGGCTGGGCCTGGCACATCACTAGTCGTAAATATAGATGGGATTCCAACCTATTCTACAACCAATGCAGGACTCATAACAGCCTCATTACTTCTCTAAGACACAACTATAACTCACAATCGGTCTCCACGTGTAGTTCAATTTATTATGATGCTGACCAATTTCTCGTGGGACTCAGACGATCACTTTCCCTCCCAATAGACAGATGGTCAAGTTCATAAAGCTGTAATCTGTCAACATAACCGGAACTCTTAGATTTTTTAGATTTATGAACAGTGTCACACGTGATGGATGGGTAACCGGTTATGGTATTGCTGGTGAATAGGTATATAATCTAGCTACTTGTCCTACCTACTTCATACATTTGCAATGAGTTCTTTGTATCCAATTCAAGTCAAGTGTACTATTAAATTGTGTAACCGAACAGGGACATCAACTTTTTTTTCATCCTTGAAAGTGCACTCCCAACTCAGGGATACTAGGTATTTTGATATACTTAATGCAGCTTAAAAATATATGGTTCCTTGTCGGCTGCTGTCCAAATACTGCTTCTGTGGCAATAACAAAGCAAGCTTAACCTCATCAATCACATTGGCGGATGTTTTAGGCACACTAGTTCAAAACGGGCTCTTCTGACCGACCCCTCGATCAAAATTAGAGTTGGTTAAGGGCTGAGGTTCTACAGATGACAATTAGCAGAGTTGCCAAACATCAGGAAGCATTTGAAGTCTGGAAAGATTTGCAATAACAGAAAGTTATGTAAATTGGTAATGGGGTCCAAACCAGTCACCCTGACAGCTCTTCCAATTCCCTTGGCTAGCATGGCCAAAGCAAGATGCTTCGCTTTGGGGTGGAGGGGGAAGAGATGGCTAATGTGAATACATTGATAACACAACAAATAAGTTGTGCTAAATTTTTTGTTTCATGGGATGTCCCAAATGCTAACAGCGAAAGGAAACTGGACTGGGGTTAACCGACAAGATTTGTGGAGTGGAATTTGTGTATAGAATGGAGAGGTGGCGACAGGAGGCATTCATCGCCCATTCAGGGAATTAATGACGAGAGGGCATCTCTTCATGGAAAATTTGTAGAAAGTTTGTCCTCTCAATATAGATGACTGCAGACATTGTCACGTTTTGCTGTCATGATACAGTGATATTATATAAACAAGTCCTAGGGGAAGATGTATATCCCAGCTTGTCTTGTTTTCAGTGAAACATCTTTAAATATTTTCACCTGTCATAGAGTCCGTCTTGATCCAATTGCCTCTTATCAAGGGGCATATAATCATGCTCTCCCCTGTACGATGATTGTTCTGAAGCATCGACATCGCCTGGACGCATAAGACCATTACTAACATCCATTAGTTCTTTGCTGTCCAGAGCCTTTCCAAAAAAAGGTAAGAAGTTATCAGAGCTTTAAAACTGTTTTTTTTTTTTTTTTTGTAATTGCGTATTTCAGCCATCGGGTTTGATATAGCCTAGTGTTAGATGGTGAAAGTTCCAGAGTTCCTGTAAATAATACCATTAGAGGTTGGTAACAGCAGTGGGATAGGTGGGGATTGCTACTGATCTTGGCAAGGGTGGAGGGCATCAAGTCTTATGACATTTCCACCTAAACATTGAGTCAGATGCAGAGTACTTATTACGACACAATCTACTATAACCTAGTGCTTGATTTACTCCCAATATCATTTTGGTGTCATAGGCCACCGACTGATCAAATACATTGTCTGACATTAATTCTTCCATTGTGAGCCATCAATCAGCACATCCTCCAATTTCTTTTTGCCTTGTAATCCAAATATCAATTACCAGTATGCTGACAGAAGTCCTCAACTAGTCGTTATCATCTTCGGTGGCACCAACGACTGGGACATCCTCAATTGTCAACCCTACCACATGGTTTTCACCAGGATGTATGGTCCATTGGCATTTTGGACTGACTTTCTTCACCACAGGCTTGGCCAGTCATAGAGCAAAAATAATCACAAATTGTAATAAGGTCAGTGTGTTTTCCTTCATTAGTGTATCTATATGCCACACAATTCCCACTGTTTGAAATACATATCCACATGTATGTACCTTGACATAAGAACTGAGGGACTGAAGGACAGCACTGGAGTCCACCCAACTCCATAGGAATTTCATTCATGGTGGTCAGCCAAACATATGAAAGGACTCAAGAAACATAAATTACTACATCTATATGCATTGGGAGCAGTATAGAGAACTGAACATGCATCTCATGGTGCCACCATGAGTAGGCTTAAATCCCTAACAATATTATCACAATAAGACACCATTACTGATTGGATTACAATTATCTCAACAGCCGCACGGTACTATGTGACATTCCCATGGGTGTAGTAGTCTCCAACAGACTAATATGTTTGGCCAAGGCACATCAAGCTGATGGCCCTTGACCCTTACTGAGAGCATATCATGCTTCCTGTATACATATTTTTGGAAATCAAATATTGTCCTGTATGCACCTCAAGGCTCAAAACACAGATGCACACTATTGGGAACATCATGTGGAAGTTGCCCACATGTCCACAGTCAACAAGCCCAACAACAATACCCCATTTACCAGCAACCAAAACCCCATGCAATCCAACTAGAAGAATGATAAAAAGTCTTCCAACAACAACAACAACAAGGGTCATCAACCTGGGAAGCAAACTAGAAAACCCAACCTTACAGGTAAGCTCAGACCTGCTGGCAAACTTACCCCACAAGAAAGGCAGCATAATATGGACAACAGCCTTTGTCTCTTGTGTGGAAAACTCAGTCATTGAGTTCCAGAATGTCTGTTGGCAAAAGCAAACTCTGCAAAAGGTTGTACAGCCAAGACTTCCTCCACAGAATCCCTGTCGAAGGACAAACCAGCTTCTGATCCAAAGAAAAAGTAAGCAACCCCCACAGACTCTGCAGGGATTGGAGGTTGCATTACCTCTCTGCACATTCATGAGTTTACTTGTCTTAATACATCTGCTCTTTTGAACTCTCACTCATTTTTTATTAAACTCATGTCTAATATGATCCTGAAATTTGTTTTCTCAGCACTCATAGATTCTGGCTTGACTCGTTGTTTTTTATATACAAAATTCATGTAACAAAATCTGTTGTCACCTTACCTAATAAATCTGGTTGGACTCTGACTTTTCAATGACACAAGCAATTTGGTTATCACCCAAGCTTGCAACCGATCTATCCAGTTCCCATGTGGAACATCTCAGTTGGTCACTTTCTATGTAAACCAGTTAGACTCAAGTTGCTCAGTTGTCCTAGGACATAACTGGCTTACCCAATACAATCCATTGATTGACTAGGTATCAAGCAGTATAACTTTCCAGACACCCACAGTGCTCAAGATAACTGTATCTAACATGGCCTCCATGGCACCCATTTCCCAGCACCTGCCTCAGTGGCCCTTGTGATCCCTATGGCACCCATGGCTTCCCCAGAACCCATGGCACCTTCATCTATTCCTTTTATCAATGCTGCTGCACTTATCAGAGCTATAAAAATGGATGGATCCCAGGTGTTCACTATCAATTTGAAAATTGATGAAGCAACCAGTCATTTTTCAACCGCAGCATCTTGTTATGATCCATGGACTTGGCACACCATTGGCCTCAATCAGACTTCATGCAAAACTCCAACTGCTCACAAACTGACGGTAACCTGACTAGCCCCTTTTAGCACTTTCATTGTTCCCAATTGGTATTTCCATCTGCCCTTTCTTTACAACCAGTCTACACCTTTTCCACCCCCATAGTAGTCTACATCCAGATTTGTAATTTTCCATCTATCGGTCTCCATCTTCATGTCACTCTACATATATGTAGTTCCATCTTCTCCATTAGTACTTTCCTTTGTTCTGTTTTCATTTGGATAAGTGCCAGTTTTCTGTATATATGCCGCTCATGTATCATCGTATTAGGATAATAAGAATATTGACTCAAAACACTCCTAAATAAGTCTCATAGTCTCACTCTAAACATCCCACTCTCCACCTCTGCTTGCACTCACTCAACCTCAGTCTCCGACTCTCAGTTTCTGACCCTTTGACCCAACCCTCCTGATCCTTTGGCTTCCAATCAGTGACTTACCAAGAGGATTATTTTACAGAAATAGTTTCTCTCCCACCCAAAATTTAAGGACACCCGATGGTAACTTGCAAGGGCACAGCATATAAGCTGAAGCCAAGTCCCTCCATTCAGTCCCCATCAGTTCACCGACACTAGTCAGTTTTCTGTTTATTAACACATCTGAGCAAATCACAGACCTATGTAGAAGGCATCCCTGAGAAATACCATGATTTTGCAGATGTTTTTAGTAAGCATAAAGCTGGCTGGCTTCCACCCCACAGGGAGTATGACTCAAAAAATTGACCTTGAAGAAGGCACCTGTGAAGGATATGCACATATTATGGTTGGACTATTTTCTATATTTTATCTCTATGTTCCTATTTCTTTATATTCTTCGAGTATAGCCCTATTTATTTAGTTTGAAGCCCTGTGTATACTTATGTGGGCATGCTCGGTGCCAAAGAGACAGACACTTTTTTACCCAACCAACACCACCTCGTAACAACTCAGAACATTGAACAGCAAAAGGTGTCAAGGGTGACATCTCAGCTACCAAGCAGGTAGCATTATACAACTCACAGTTAGCTTCAGGACTTGAACTGTGAAGGTCAAGTCCGTCACTCACATTATTGCACTCGTCTATACCTCTATCGACTTGCACTACTCATACTCTTCCTTAGATAACTAATACCTTTATTAGTTATCTTCCCTTCTCACAACTGTGAGTTGCACCGGAATGGTCAACTCCCTTATTCTCTTCAGTAGCCGTCACAAGCAACTATATGGTTGCTCTAGTGACACGTATTGTACTCCCTTACTAGTACTGTTAGTCTAGTGATCTCTAATATTGTACTAAATAGTCGATACTTGTTATCGTACTTGAATAGTCAATATTCTTCGTATATAGAGTGGTCAGAATCCAGCGACTCTTTACAGCACCCAGCCACCCCTTGGACATATCTACCCACTGTCCTCCATGGAACCTTCTGCAATCCAGGATTTCCTGGACAAACATTTGTCCATAGGTGTTATCAGACCTTCAAAGTCTCCTTTTGGAGCACCTGTTCTGTTTGTTAAGAAAAAGGATGGATCCCTTTGATGACTATGTGTTGATTTCAGAGGACTCAATGCTGTTACATGAAAGGATAAGTATCCACTCCCACTTATATCTGACCTGCTTGATGCTCCATGGAATGCCAAGATTTATACCAAGATAGACCTTAAACATGCCTACCACTTGGTCTGGATCTCCATGGGAGATGAGTGGAAAACCACTTTCAGAACCTGTTATGGGCTTTTGAGTGGTTGGTGATTCCCTTTGGGCTCACCAATACTCCATCTATTTTTCAACATTTTATCAATGATATTTTCTCTGACATGCTTGATGTATGCATCATTGTTTACTTGGATGACATTTTTATCTACTCTGAGGACCCTGCAGTACATGATAAACAAGTCTGCAAAGTTCTCCAAAGACTCAAACAACATGGTCTATTTGCAAATGGTAAACAATATACTTTTGACCCAGACTCCATGGAATATCTAGGGTTCATAATGGGACCTGACTGACTCTGCATAGATGAAGCCAAAGTACAAGTCATCAAAGATTGGCCAGAACCCAGAAAAATCAAAGATATACAATCTTTCCTTGGCTTTGCCAATTTTTACCAATGGTTTATCTATGGATATTCCAACATCACAGTTCTCCTTACTTGTCTTACATGCAAGGGTGCCCCATGGACTTTTGATGATAAGTGTTGAAAAGCTTTCAATCTTTTAAAAGGTTCTTTTTCTTCAGCTCCAATCCTTTCACATTGGAAACTGGACATTCTGCTCATTGTTGAGATGGATGGCTCAGACTATGCACTTGGAGTCATTCTGTCTATATAGGACTCTGACAGAGAGGTCCACCCATGGCTTTTCTGCCCTGGACCTTCACTTGACCAGAGCTCAATTATGATGTCCATGACAAGGAACTCCTAGCAATTTTTGCAGCTTTCAAATCATGGCAACACTATTTGGAGGGCTTGGGAATACCGATTGATGTTGTAACAGATCACAAGAACCTGGAATATTTTTTGACCATGAAACATTTGACCTGCCAGCAAGCCTGTTGGTCTGAATACCTATCAGCCTTCAATATGATTATCCATTTTTGACCCAGCCACCTCAGTGGCTGTGAAGAGTTGTGGAAGTTCTAACTATTCTATATATGTATGAAGAATATCAACTGTCTAGGTATGACATGACAATATATTGACTATTGAGTACAATACAGGTTGAAGTACATATTGACTGTCTAAGTTCAATACAACTAGAAGAGTTAGTTGTCTTGGGTGTCAAATATATTGCTAAGATGACTGTAAAAGAATTGGTCTTACAGCACAATTTGTGGTGGCTATTCTAACAATTGAGAAAGTACTAAGGAGTCAAATAAGAGCAGAGTAGTGCAGATGTAGTCCATGCAGATTGTGATAGCGGCTCAAGTTTCAACTAATGTAGTTTGGAATGATGATTGTTCTGATGGCTAAAGTCTGTCTGTGATGGTTGAGATGATACCCCAATCACAACTTGCAGGACACTGAATGGGTGTCTGGACAAGTTGAGATTACAAGGTAAAAAGTGTCTGAGTTCTAATTATGGGCACTAAAGTACATAAGTCTAGTATGCATGCACCCACAAGAGTCTCTGTACCCACAGGAGCACATAGATCATTGAACTAATATGTATATGCATATAATAAAATAGAGAGAAATAGAAATAATAGTTGAAATATACAGTGAGGGACAAAACCCTTCCAATGATTTTTAGTTGTGCAAAGATCCTTGAATAACTCAAGAACCACTGTAGATATAGACCTGAAATTTGTGTAGAAATAAACGGGGTAAAAACTATAATATATGAGCCTTAGTTGGGACCATTAGGTGAGCAACTAAGCTAACTACCTATAATATACATATGACTACATGTAGATTAGTTAGGTATATTGTGATAATTATAGTGTCACTACTTATGCCTTATTTGGGACCATTAGGTAAGCAACTAAGGTGGTGAAAACTTATCGTTAACTATATATACTACTTTGGCAATGCATTGCCAAGTTGGCATTCTCCCCCTGTCTTCTAAATGGTCGATGCTATTATTCCAACAATTTGGTGGTTGGTTAGGTCTATCATATAAAGTAAAGTTGTACGGTGGGTGGTGGGTCCCATTTTCCTTTTTTGGCAGCTTGGGCACTGCCAGGTACCCAAGCCCATCATGGCACCTAGCTGACATAAGCATGGAGGCAAAACCTGTATGTGTCAGCACGGAGGCATTTCGTCCACTGTTGAAGCAATTATGCAATCGCAGGAGTATTTGGCACACTGCAGGAGCATTTTCACCTGTGTGGAATTATGTTATGCATGTGCAGAAGCATTCTATACATGCATGGAATTATTTTATATATGTGTGGCATTTTCAACCACACACCCATCCACCTGCTCCCATCCACTGCACACCTATCCACTGTGTACCCATCCACAATGCACCCATCCACTGTGTACCCATCCACAATGCACCCATCCACTGTGTACCCATCCACAATGCACCCATCCACCGCATACCCATCCACAACACACCCATCCATGATGCATCCATCCACGACACACCCACTCCCAATGCACCCACTCCCATCCACAGCACACCCACTCCCATCCACAGCACACCCACTCCCATCCACAGCACACCCACTCCCATCCACAGCACACCCACTCCCATCCACAGCACACCCACTCCCATCCACAGCACACCCACTCCCATCCACAGCACACCCACTCCCATCCACAGCACACCCACTCCCATCCACAGCACACCCACTCCCATCCACAGCACACCCACTCCCATCCACAGCACACCCACTCCCATCCACAGACACATGCCTGCCCACCCACTGGGGCACAAACCGGCAAAGCGTGTTCTGTTTGCTAATGCATGCACATGCCACACCTGTTCACAATGTGCTGTGCCCATTTGTGCCCGATTGGGCGCACACCCTGCTCTGATCCCCCTCCAGTTGGTGCGTGTCCCCTTTCCTTCTCTCTTCAGCCTCCTCTGATCATCTTCCTCTCTTTCCTCCAGGGATGTGTGTGTCCCCTTTCCTTCTCTCTTTGCCCCCCTCTGTCTTTCCCCCAGATGGTATGTGTCCTCTTTCCTTCTCTATTCATCCTCCTCTGAGTGTCCTCCTCTCTTTCCTCCAGCCAGTATGTGTTCCCTTTCCTTCTCTATCCTCCTCTGATCAGCCACCTCTCTTACCTCCAGCCAGTGCATGTTCCCTTTCCTTCTCTGATTGGCCTCCTCTCTTTCCCCCAGCTGGTGTGTCTTCCCTTTCCCTCTCTCTCTGTCCCCTTCTGATTGGCCCCCTCTCTTTCCTCCAGCCGGTGCATGTTCCATTTCCCACTCTCTATCCTCCTCTGATCAGTCTCCTCTTTCCTCCAGCTGGTGCATGTTCCTTTTCCCCCTCTCTCTGTCCTCCTCTGATTGACCCCCTCTCTTTCCTCCAGCCAGTGTGCATTCCCTTTCCTTCTTTCTCCATCCTCCTCAGACTGGCCTCCTCTCTCTTTCCTCCAGCATGTGTGTGTACTGTTTCCCTCTTCCTCTCTCCTCCTCTGACCAGCCCTCTCTCTTTCCTCCAGCTGGTGCATGTACAGTTTCCTTCTCTTTCTGTCTTTCTCTGACTGGCCTCCTCTCTCTTTCCTTCAGCTGGTGCATCTACCATATCCTTCTTCCTCCATCCTCCTCTGATCGCTGATTGGCCCCCCCCCTTTCTTTCCTTCAGCCAGTGTGTGTTCCATTTCCTTCTTCCTCTGTCCTCCTCTGATCAGCCTCCTCTTTCTTTCCTCCAGCGAGTGTGTATATCATTTCCTTCACCTTTGTCCTCCTCTGATTCGCCTCCTCTTTCCTCGGTGCATCCTTCTCTCTATGGCCTGCTATGATCGGCCTCCTCTCTTTCCTCCAGCCAGTGTGTGTACCATTTCCTTCACTCTCCATCTTACTCTGATCAGGCCCCTCTCTCTTTCCTCCAGATGGTGCATGTACCATTTCTTTCTCTCTCTATCCTGCTCTGATCAGCCTTCTCTCTCTTTCCTCCAGGTGGTGCGTGTACCCTTTCCTTCTTCCTCAATCCTGCTCTGATCAGCCCTATCTCTCTTTCCTCCAGGGTGCCTGTGCCGTTTCCTTCTCTCTTCCTCCCCATCTGATTGGCCTCCTGTCTGTCCTCCTGGAGGTGTGTGTCCCCTTTCCTTCTCTCTTTGTGATCACAGCAATCCTTAAATAAAAATAAAATCCATTAAATAAAAATACAATGCAATAAACTAAAATAAAATGCAGTAAATTAAAGTGAAATTCAATAAATTAGAATAAAATACAATAAATCAAAATAAAATACATGAATCAAAATGAAATAAGTAAATCAAAATAAATAAATCACCTGACCACATTAATTAGTTGACTGTCAATTCAACCATTGGAACCACTCTTCCTTTGGTAACCATTTTTCCTTTTGTAATGATTCATCCTTTTATACATTGTTCCCTTTGTAACTGTTTGTTCTTTTATAAGTGTTGTTTACTTTGTAACCATCCCTTACTTTGTAATCATTGTTTCCTTTGTAACCATTGTTCCATTTGTAACCATTGTTCCATTTGTAACCATTGTTCCATTTGTAACCATTGTTCCATTTGTAACCATTGTTCCATTTGTAACCATTGTTCCATTTGTAACCATTGTTCCATTTGTAACCATTGTTCCATTTGTAACCATTGTTCCATTTGTAACCATTGTTCCTTTTGTAACCATTATTCCTTTTGTAACTGTTATTTCCATTCTCTAAACAGTTTCCATTCTTTACACAGTTTCTGTTCTTTACACAGTTTCTGTTCTTTACACAGTTTCTGTTCTTTACACAGTTTCTGTTCTTTACACAGTTTCTGTTCTTTACACAGTTTCTGTTCTTTACACAGTTTCTGTTCTTTACACAGTTTCTGTTCTTTACACAGTTTCTGTTCTTTACACAGTTTCTGTTCTTTACACAGTTTCTGTTCTTTACACAGTTTCTGTTCTTTACACAGTTTCCATTCTTTACACAGTTTCCACAATTTTTGTTCCCTAAACACTTTCCATTCTTTACATGGTTTCCATGTTTTCTGTCCTCTGAACAGTTTCTGTTGTCTGAACACCTTCTGTTCCCCAAACACTTTCCATTCTACAAACACTTTCCATTCTACAAACACTTTCCATTCCCCAAACACTTTCCATTCCCCAAACACTTTCCATTCCCCAAACACTTTCTGTTTTCTGAACACTTTCCATTCAAACAATGAGTCTCAGAAATACTTAAAAGTTGTTGATGTGGGGGGGTTTGGGGGGTGAAGCCCCCCAACAAGCTGGAGCCCACAGCGAAGTTGTGGGGCCGGTCACAAAGCAACCACCCTGCAGCATAGCAAGGGTTCCTAAGTGTAAAGAGTCATGTATTCAGACCGCTCTGTATACAAAGAATATCGACTATTGCAGTGAGATATTAGAGAGAGTGAGAGAGAGAGAGAGCTAGATGACGAGTTCAAAGCCTGAGATGTTAGTTAGCTCAGATAGTTCAGATAATGCTACTTATGTAGTAGCTGGCACGTTACCCTAATCACTGCTCGTAGTAGACCTAGTTTAGTGTCTTACGAGTGGTGGTTTCTGGGTAAAAAGTGTGTCTCTCTATTTGGTGCTGAGTGCACCCACAAGTATACACAGCACTTCGAACTAATGAAATAGTGCACATTCACTGGAGGCATCCCAAGATTTTTGGAGTTGGAAAACCTTCAGAAAATCTTGTTATTTGGCCAAATTTTCTAAGTGTTTTGTGAATTGAAAAACTCTTTGAAAATTCGGAGTTTTAGTAGGTTTTTCTGAGGCCAAAAATTGGATCTGAAAATTCTAAAAATTTGCATCAGGAAATTATGAGGAAATATTGTTGGAAATAGCCTATTCTTTATGGATTTTCTGAATAAGAAAACCTTTAGAAAACCCTGTATTTTGTTAGGATTTTTCCACCTAACAAAATCCTATGAAAACTGTAATAATGTGCCTAGAGAAATCAATTGAAAACCACATATTTCTACTTAATTTTGCCTCTGAGGGAATTCAGTGAAAACTATGGTTCTCTGCCTGAAAAAATCTTGAGCCAAGACAAAGTTTTTTTAATGTTTTGTCAAGGGGAAAACCATGATGAAGTTTACAATTTAATTATACATAAAATCATTGAATAATTAGATATTTCAACAAAATTTTCCTTGGTCATAAACACTATGGAAATTCAAAAAATCTGTTTGTGAAATCATGAAGAAATTGATGATTTTCCATGAGTTTCTTAGAGGTTTTTCAAGGTGAGAAACCCTGAACCGATGTTTTGCAATTCAGCACGATTCACAAATATTCAAAAGGATACAGTGCGATTCAGTGCGATTCACAAATATTTGAAAAGATACAGTGTGATTCATTACAATTCGCAAGTGTTCGGGAATATTCAATGCGATTTGCAAGTTTTCAGGAGGCTAGAGTGCGACTCTTTTAGACTTTTTGCAACTATTCTAGACTTTTTGCGACTATTCTAGACTCTTTGTGATTGTTTGCGACTGTTTGTGACTCTGATAGACTGTTTGCGACTCTTTTGGACTTTTTGAGACTCTTTTGGACTCTTTGCGACTCTTTTGGACTTTTTGCGACTCTTATAGACTCATTACAACCGTTATAGACTCTTTGCAACTGTTATAGACTCTTTGTGACTCATGTAGACTCTTTGTGACTTTTTGGGCGTGGGGGCGGGTACAGTGGCAGGTCCTGAACTTGGGCTCAAGATGTCCATGTTGTCTTTCCCTTCAAGCTAGTGTGGAAATAATACCGTGCAGCGAGAGGCGAGGTGAGCATGGGTTCCGGTCCTGCCGGGGACAACTTGTCCTTGTCCTTGCCCGTTAACGAATTGTTGTCAAAGTCAGCATCCGAGTCAGAGTCGCGGAGCATGTGGGGGAGAATCCTCAGCCTCCGCGGGGGGAGTTTATGTCACCTGTCATCCACAATGGTGACGGTGACACTCGCTTTCTCCAGCCCCAGCCGCAGGTCCCCCACCCTCTCTCCCTTGGCGCGCTCAAACCCAACGTGGTAGTCCACCCCCCCATTGTTATCCCACATATCCCACCTGCCCACTGGAAACCTCATGCAGAGCACTACCGCATCTACCGCCCCTGCCCCAACAACAGCTGCAAGAAGCGCCGCACCGATGCCTCGCCCTACGACACCTCCCTCTCACCGCACGACTTCCCTGCCGATAAGTTCAGCAGCATCTCCCCCATCGATGGCACACCCTACCGCCTCCCCTACGGGCTCACCACGGCCTACTACTCCAGCAGCAGCCACTACACCGATGCCGTGCCCACACTGAATGGACCCGCCGTCCACGTGGACCCTGCCGACCACTTCCCCCCCGCCGCGACATGGCACCCCGCCTTCCCCAAGCTGGGGCACACGCACGGCGGTCACCAGCCCCACGGGCTGCAGGGACACGGGTATGGGCCGCACGACCATGGACATGGACATGGGCATGGGCCGCACAGTGGCGGCGGCGGCAGTGATGGACATGGACACGGGAACGGGCCTACGACATGCTGCACGCGATCGCACACGGCGGCGCGCACCCCCGTACCATGCGCAGAACTGGTCCGATGAGACCGGCTCGAGTGCGGACTTTGGGGGCTTCCCACCTGGGCTTGGTAGCGGTGCCGCGGGGAACAGCGGGAGCAGATACGGCAGCCCCGGCGGGAGCGGCGGCAGTGGTGCAGGGAATGGGAGTAGTGGCGGCAGCGGCAGAGGGGGTGGGGGCGGCACGCTGGGGCTTGGGACGCTGATGGCACCATTTTTCCCGCAGGGCCCTGGGGGCTCGCCGAGCACCACCACAACCAGCTCAAGCGGTGCGGCGGGGGGCAGATCGGGTGGGGCCAGGCCATTTCTCGCGGGGAGGTGTGCGACTCACACCACACGTTGTATACTGGCTCGCATCACCCACACACGTCGACGACGTGCCAGTCGCACCAGCACCCGTCGGGCCCAGGGACCACGCTTGCGCTGTCCCCCCAAATGTGCAGCATGGCAGTCTGTGGAGCAGTATGCAGACGATGAAAACGGAGATATGAATAGGATGGATGAGTGATCACGCTTCGCCATCGTCTCCTCTGGCCGGCTCCCTTTGGTTATCCCCCCCCCACTTCTATTGCTATCCTCTCCAGCTAGACTTAGAGTTGGATTCCCTTTTTCTTACTCAACATATTATATCACACCATCACGCCCACACCACCTCTCCCCACCTTGTCAACCCGCCCCGGCCAGCACTGCGCCAGCTTTCAAGATTTATACAAGTAAAAAGTATATTCTACTTAATATAACCAATGTCTCATTTATATCCTGTGCCTGATGATACTGGTATCGATACTCAACTACCTGTACCTACCCACCATCACCCCAGCCTGCCCCCTGCCGCTGCTGCCATCTTGGGTACTGCCTGCCCCAAGCCCTATTTTCTTGTTCCATGCCATCATCTCCCAGCTTCAAATTCACATGTGATGTGTACCTCCTACTGTATATCAGGTTTGCTGCGGCTTCTTCTTAACATACATTATCTATATAATTGATAGTGATGCGTTTTTTTCCTCCCTTTGTCCATGTGCTGTGTGTATAGTGTATCATTGTTTGTGGTCATAGAGAAAAGAGGATAATAGAAATTTTGGAGGCTTTTTACATAGATTATTATTGTGTGAAGACACTGTGCTATGATTTGTGACACTTTTGTGACTTTTTGCAGCACAACTTTTTGCGATACTTTGCGACTTTGTGCGACACTTTGTGACTTTGTGCGACACTTTGTGACTTTGTGTGCCACTTTGTGACTTTGTGCGACTTTGTAACTTTATGTGACACTTTGCGACTTTGTGCGACTTTGCAACTTTTCAAAGACACAAAAAGTCGCAAAGAGTCTAAAAAAGTCACAAAGAGTCTAAAAGAGTCGTGAAGAGTCACAAAAAGTCGCAAAGAGTCTACATGAGTCACAAAGAGTCTACATGAGTCACAAAGAGTCTATAACAGTTGCAAAGAGTCTATAACAGTCATAACGAGTCTATAAGAGTCACAAGGAGTCTAAAAGAGTTGCAAAAAGTCCAAAAGAGTCGCAAAAAGTCCAAAAGAGTCGCAAAAAGTCCAAAAGAGTCGCAAAAACTCCAAAAGAGTCGCAAAGAGTCCAAAAGAGTCTCAAAAAGTCCAAACGAGTCGCAAACAGTCTATCAGAGTCGCAAACAGTCGCAAACAATCACAAAGAGTCTAGAATAGTCGCAAAAAGTCTAGAATAGTTGCAAAAAGTCTAAAAGAGTCGCACTCTAGCCTCCTGAAAACTTGCAAATCGCATTGAATATTCCCGAACACTTGCGAATTGTAATGAATCACACTGTATCTTTTCAAATATTTGTGAATCGCACTGAATCGCACTGTATCCTTTTGAATATTTGTGAATCGTGCTGAATTGCAAAACATCGGTTCAGGGTTTCTCACCTTGAAAAACCTCTAAGAAACTCATGGAAAATCATCAATTTCTTCATGATTTCACAAACAGATTTTTTGAATTTCCATAGTGTTTATGACCAAGGAAAACTTTGTTGAAATATCTAATTATTCAATGATTTTATGTATAATTAAATTGTAAACTTCATCATGGTTTTCCCCTTGACAAAACATTAAAAAAACTTTGTCTTGGCTCAAGATTTTTTCAGGCAGAGAACCATAGTTTTCACTGAATTCCCTCAGAGGCAAAATTAAGTAGAAATATGTGGTTTTCAATTGATTTCTCTAGGCACATTATTACAGTTTTCATAGGATTTTGTTAGGTGGAAAAATCCTAACAAAATACAGGGTTTTCTAAAAGTTTTCTTATTCAGAAAATCCATAAAGAATAGGCTATTTCCAACAATATTTCCTCATAATTTCCTGATGCAAATTTTTAGAATTTTCAGATCCAATTTTTGGCCTCAGAAAAACCTACTAAAACTCCGAATTTTCAAAGAGTTTTTCAATTCACAAAACACTTAGAAAATTTGGCCAAATAACAAGATTTTCTGAAGGTTTTCCAACTCCAAAAATCTTGGGGTGCCTCCAGTGATTCGAAGAATGTAAAGAATATGAGTGAAATATGTAAATTATAAATAAAATAAAAGGAGTATTTTACTTTAATAAAACCATGGCCAGGGCATATCCCTCACACTAAGCTTGTCATATAAGTTAATTTGCATCAGTGGGTCCATGGGCATCCTTGCTGAGTCATAAAATAGAAGCACTGCAAGTAAAGCGAGCCTTAGTTTCCCACAGTCTGATCTGCAAGTGAAGCGAGCCTTAGCTTTCCCATGGTCTGCATTTGCGAGTGAAGCAAGCCTTGGGTTTCCCATGCCCACAATGGCACACTGGTTATACTATTATCATGCACCATTCATGTGCATTTGTGATGTAATGTGCTTGGTCACCTGACAGGCATCGCACAACCAGGCACATTACATCACAAATGCATGCACAACATGCCACACCCATTCATGTGTGTGTGGGGGTGCACAGGTGCCAGATGTGCACTTACATATGTACCACCTCACTCAAAGGGCAGACTACCTCATGAATGCACACACCTGAATGCAATGTGCCATGTGTGACATGCCATTCATGCACTTCATGATGTAATGCACTCAGTCGTGCAATATGCCACCTCACTCATGTCACGTGACTGGGCATGTTACCTCACAAACACACCCACACGAATGCAATGTGCCATATGTGCATGCCATTCATGTGTGGGTGTTGCCAGATGCCCACCTGGCACATGTGAGGGATCCATCGCATCTGTCAGTCTGTGTCAGGGGTGTTAAAAAAATTTACAAACAATTTCAGAAGAATTAAAATAAATACCAAACAATATACTAAAATTATGGGAAATGGAGGTCAATTAAATGAAATATCAGTAAACATGTAAATCCAATCAAATTCCAGTAAACTCCAGTTACCTTTTACTACATTCCACTGAATTCCAGTAAATTCTAATCCAATGAAATTCCAATTAAGCTCAAGTAAATTGTAAATTCCAGTAAATTCAGTTAAACAACATTGTTAAACTGTTCTATTCCTGACCATTCTGTTACATCCTTTGTGGACTGTTATTCCATCCTCATTGATATTTTGAAATGATTTTAAATGTACAGCACCCAGTATAATTACCAGAAGCTTGGAATACTAAGAGTTATGAAGAACTAAATCATGGCAAGGGCAAAACCTGAGACAACAGATATAACAGTGCTATTAAGAACCAAGACTCAAGTCTATTGGCCCCTCACATAACTATTCAAGTGCTCACAGAGTTCAAAGACTGGAATTAAATAAACTCAATGGGGGTCTAGAAATGACTATATAAAAAGACCCATGTGGAAGGAATGGATGAGGAATGTGGCAGGGTGTATAATGGCAGTTATGTACATAGCTATATATGTATCAACTGGAGGTTCAGAGGCTAAGGTTGCAAAGGTAGTAAGTCTTAGTGTGGCTAGACACTAGCAAAAGAATTAAGCAGGATGAACAATACTTTAAAATAAATGAAGGTATTATTCCATAAGCATCTATAAATGAGAGAAGGATTCTAAATGGGGATTCTGAGTCAATATTTAAACTGAAGGGTAGTAGTGTAGAAAATAGTATTTATACTAATGTAAATGGAAGCATAGAGGACTGAAAATGGTGATTTTATATTAACAGGACACAGGAAATTGGGAAAATGGAACAGGGGGTCAAAGAAAAGGAATACAAGACAAGAGAAAAAAGATAAATACTCTGAGGTGGCAAATGATGTGGTGAAGTGATCCAAGGAATAATGGAATGGAGTGGCTAGAAAATGAAGTCATTACATAGGTGAGTTGTCAGTAGACTGTCATCAGAGATGTTGCATCAGGAATACCAATGTCAGGATGCCAGAGTATAGGTTGAAAACACACATAGGGGCCTAAATGACATAATTCCTCACAGGTAGGTTCTGTAAGCAGTATGAACAATACTTAAAAGGTAAATGAAGGTATTATTGCATGCACTTCTAAACATGAGAAAGGTATTCCAAATGGGTATTCTGAGTCAATATTCAAACTGAAGGATAGTAGTGTACATGATGGGGTTTTATACTAAAGTAAATGGAAACACAGAGCTGAAAATGGAGATTTGATATTCACAGAATAAAGGAAATCAGGACACTGAACAGGATATTAAGAAAAGGAATACAAGACAACAGAAAAAAGTTAAATATTTGACGTCATAAATGATATGATGAAGTGATGCAAGGAATAATGGAATGTCATTAGAACAGAACTGAGATAGAGTGGCTGGAAAAGGAAATCATTAAGTGGG
The DNA here is from genome assembly GCA_015178975.1 of Hysterangium stoloniferum. Classification (NCBI taxonomy): domain Eukaryota; kingdom Fungi; phylum Basidiomycota; class Agaricomycetes; order Hysterangiales; family Hysterangiaceae; genus Hysterangium; species Hysterangium stoloniferum. The sequence continues at coordinate 679,341 of WHVD01000031.1, read as the reverse complement.
TGTATTGTCGGATATCACAATGCCAGAGGACAGTATATGTATGTAGGTTGAAAATACACATAGGTGCCTGAACATTGTGGTTCTTAACAGAAAGGTTCTGAATCAATGTTTGAACTGGAGATTAGTAGGATGCAAGACAATAATTTATACTAAAAGATTCAATGACAGACAGATGAGTAGAATGGAAGGGAAGTGGGGTATAAGTATGAAAGAGAATAAATGGGGAGCTAGAATCTGCAGAAGTCCCCAATATGACATTGGAAGGGCAATCACAGCCATATGGGAAGCTGGAAGTCTAATGTGGAACAAAATACCTGACACTTCAAGAGAAACAAATTGAGGAAGAATGAAAATAATATTCCAAGCCAAATATGTAGTGTTTAAGGATGTTATTATTGATCCATGACTAAGTATTCAGCAAGGTTCCAAAAGGAGACTGACTTATGTTTTTTAGGTTCAGTAAATTTACAAAAGTATATAATGTATATAATTCTGGATAATGTAAACATTAATCACTTTAAAATAAGTCTCTGAATGAGAATAAATGGGAAGCTGGGATGTACAGAAGCCCTTAATATAACATGGTCACAGAAGGTAATACAAAAGTTATGTGATCAAGTATTTAAAAATATTATTCCAAGATAGATATGACTTTTGATGTAGTGTTTAAAGATATTATTATTGATCCACCAGGTCGTGAAGCAACGGAGTAAAGGTGTGGGGTGGTAGCATGGTGGGGTCACAGCCTTGTATGTTATCTATATGCCCTTGAAATATTATGACATAAGCATTAGTATTTCCCACACTGTAAACAAGACACTAATAAAATCACATTGGAATGGTTTTGTCCCTGGTATAAAAAGAACACAAATCAAACAATCTAGTACTTGGTATAGCCAGACTTGGCCTTCAAAACAGCCTCAACCCTTCTAGGAATACTCTCTATCAAGTTCTGACAAGTAGAGGCAGGGATATTCTCCCACTCTGTCTGAACCCTCTCCCACAACTCATGAATACTCTTGGGTGCCACTTCATACTCTCCCAACCTCCTTTTGAGGTAATACCAGAGGTGTTCAATTGGATTAAGGTCAGCAGACTGAGGTGGCCATACCATGACCATAAATCCATTGTCTTTGAACCAATTAATGGCCTTTGTGCTCTTGTGTTTGGTATCATTGTCCTGCTGAAAGACCACATCTTCTGTGTTCTTGCTATAATACTCCACAGTTGCTTGAAGTTCATCTTCCAAAATGCTACCATAAAGGTCAGCATCCATTCTCCCATTAATCTTGGTGGAATATCCTGGGCCTTCCCACAACATACAGCTCCACAACATCAGATTTCCTCCCCCAAACCTGACCATGCCCTTGACCAGCCTACCACTGAGCCCCTCTTCTGCCCCTTTCCACATCTAATTCCTCCCATATGACCCCAAACAATTGATTTTTGTCTCATCTGACCAAACAACCCTCTTCCAATCATCCACAGTCCAGTCCTTGTGTGTCAGAGTAAAGTCCATCCTTGACTTCCTATACCTCTGATTGAGTAAAGGCCCTTTTCTCTTCACCATAGCCCTCATTTCAGCCTTCTTGAATGCCCTATGAACAGTTATAACTGAAATAGACTCTCCAGTCATATCTTGAATGGTTTGGTGACCTCAGTGGCATTTTCAGCCTTTTCAGAAGTGATTTGTTGAATAGAATAATGAATATCTGAGGAGGAAAGCTTGCATAAACAGCCACCAGCTGAATTGGCAAGTGATGAGCAATGGGTAGAATGAATTCTGGATATAGTGGACAGATCCTGGCCAGTGATTTCAGAGATCTGAGGAGCAGACTTGCCCTTATTGAGAAAAGTGAGAATATGGCTAAGCTGAGGAGGAGTAAGAGCCTTCATGGTGTAGAATGTTGAGCTATGGGGATGTTTTTGGATTGGAACGTAAACAGATGTATATATATATAATTTTGACAGGTCAGATGATTTTTATTTGCACTTATTTGCATATAAACAATATGGTTATCTGTTAATCATGTGCCAGGGACAAAACTCTTCCAATGCAGTTTAATTAGTATTTTATTTATAGTGTGGTAAATACTGATGCTTATGTAATGATACTTCAAGGGTAAATAGACAACATACAAGGCTGTGACCCGTGGGGGGCAAGCCCCCACCATGCTACCACCCCACAACTTTACTCGGTCACTGCGTGACCTGGTGGGTCAATTATCTATGACCATGTCATATTGAGGACTTCTACATTCCAGCTTCTCATTTATTCTCATTCAGAGACTTATTTTCAAAGTGCTTAAATTTTAAATTATATGCATTATATACTTTTGTAAATTCACTGAACCTAAAAAACATAAGTCAGTCTCTTTTTGGAACCTTGCTGAATACTTACTCATGGATCAATAATAACATCCTTAAGTACTATATGTATATTTGGCTTGGAATAACATTTTCATTCTTCCTCAATTTTTTTCTCTTGAAGTGTCAGGTGTTTTGTTCCACATTGGACTTCCAACTTCCCATATGGCTGTGATTGTCCTTCCCATGTCATATTGGGGACTTCTGCAGATTCTAGCTTCCCATTTATTCTCCCCCATACTCATACCCCACTTTCCTTCTCATCCATCTGTCATTGAATCGTTTAGTATAAATTATTGTCTTGTATTCTACTTATAACATTGTTCAGACCCCTATGTGTATTCTCAACCTACATATACTGTCCTCTAGCATGGTGATACTCAGCAACACACCCACTTAATGCTTTCATTTTTAGAATCCCCCTCTCATGTTTAGAAGCTGATGGAATAATACCTTCAAAGTATTGTTCATACTGCTTAATCCTTTTGCTGGTGTCTGGCCAGACTGAGACTTACTCCCTTTGCAAGCTTAGCCATGGAGCCCAATTTATAACTACAGTAAGGTAAGTGTCATTAAATGTACTTCCTGGTACATACTTTGTTGCCTGTTTTGAAGTACTGGAGCATCTGACAGTTTTGTGCAGGGTGGAACATGCTGTATGTTGAAGTCTAAGCTCCACTTCTCTTTAGTAACTGGAATTTTTCCCATTTTGTCCCACTCTTAACACTTCCTCTAATACATACATCCACTTTGGGAAAACCTTTTGTAATTATGGAGAATTGAGCAATTCCACAGTTTGCTTGCATTTGGTCAGTTGGTACTTCATTTTTGATTCAAGTAGTTGAAGTGATTGGTTTTTGAATTGGTTGCAATTATTTGCTTTGATTGGAAATTTCCCTTTTTATTTTGACTTAATGTTTTTTATTTTTATTTTTCTGATTTCCTTTTATTTTGAAGCATTTTATTGTCATTTAATATTGTCATTTAATTTTGATTTATTCTATTCTATTCTATTTTGATTCGAAAAAGGTGTGGGAGCAAGATAGAGAGAGAAGGAACAGGAAAAGAGGAGGCTGATCAGAGCGGGACGGAGTGAGAAGGAAAGGGCACACACACCTCCTGGAGGAAAGAGAGAGGGGGCCGGTCAGAGGAGGGAGAGACAGAAACGGTACACGCACTGGCTGGAGGAAAGAAAGAGCAGATCAGAGGAGGACGGAGAGAGAAGGAAAGGGGACATGTACCACCTGGAGGAAAGAGAGAGGAAGCCAATGAGAGCAGGACAGAGAGAGAAGGAAAGGGGACACACACTGGCTGGAGGAAAGAAAAGAGAGAGGAGGACAGTCAGAGGAGGACAAAGAGAGAAGGAAAGGGTAGTACACTCAGCTCCGGGAGGAAGGAATGGGGACACGCACCGGCTGGAGGAAAGAGAGAGGAAGATGAAGAGAGAAGGTAAGGGTAGACGCACCGGCTGGAGGAAAGAGATAGGGCTGATGAGAACAGGATGGCGGGAGCCAGCAAAGGATACATGCACCGGCTGGAGGAAAGAGAGAGGGCCGATCAGAGGAGGACGAAGAGAGAAGGGAAGGGTAGACGCACCGGAGGAGGATAGAGAGAGCAGGAAAGGGAACGCGCACCACCTGGAGGAAAGATAAGAGGATCAGAGGAGGATGGAGGAAGAAAGAAATGGTACACACACTACCTGGAGGAAAGAGAGGGCCAATCAGAGGAGGACAGAGATAGAAGGAAAGGGAACACTCACCGGCTGGAGGAAAGAGAGGAGGCCAGTCAGAGGAGGATGGAGAGAGGGGGAAAGGGAACGTGCACCGGCTGGAGGACAGAGAGGAGGCTGATCAGAGGAGGACAGAAAGAAGGAAAGGGAACACACTGGGTGGAGGAAAGAGGAGGCCAATCAAAGGAGAACAGAGAGAAGGGGAAAAGGAACGCGCACAGACTGGAGGAAAGAGGAGGCCCATCAGAGGAGGACGGAGAGAGAAGGAAACGGTATACACACCGACTGGAGGAAAAGAGAGGGGAGGTACACACTGACTGGAGGAAAAGAGAGGGGAGGTACACACTGACTGGAGGAAAAGAGAGGGGAGGTACGCACCGACTGGAGGAAAAGAGAGGGGAGGTACGCACTGACTGGAGGAAAAGAGAGGGGAGGTCAATCAGAGGAGGAGGGAGAGATGGAAGGAATACACGCACTGGCTGGAGGAAGAGAGAGGAGGCCAATCAGAGGAGGAAGGAGAGGGAAAGGGAACGCATACCGGCTGGAGGAAAGAGGCCGATCAGAGGAAGATAGAGAGGGGAAAGGAACGGTATACGCACCGGCTGGAGGAAAGAGAGAGGGCCGGTCAGAGGATGACGGTGCAAGAAGGAAAGGGAACGCGCACGCATGGAGGAAGAGGAAGCTGGTCAGAGAAGGACGGTGATCAGAGGAGGACAAAGAGAAGAAAACACATTACACGCACCTCCTGGAGAAAAGAGAAAGGAGGACGATCAGAGAGAGAAGGAAATGGTACACACACTCAAACCGGTGACAGGCACAACATCTGCATGACCATAACACCATGGGAAAGCTAGGACGCGAGTGAGGTGGTGCGTGAGTGTGCGTTTGTGACGTAATGTGCCCGGTCGCGCAACGTGAGTGAGGCGGCGCAACATGAGTGAGGCGGCGCAACGTGAGTGAGGCGGCGCAACGTGAGTGAGGCGGCGCAACGTGAGTGAGGCGGCGCAACATGAGTGAGGCGGCGCAACGTGAGTGAGGCGGTGCAACATGAGTGAGGCGGCGCAACGTGAGTGAGGCGGCGCAACTTGAGTGAGGCGGCGCAACGTGAGTGAGGCGGCGCAACATGGGTGAGGCGGCACGACGTAGGTAAGGCGGCGCGACGTGACTGAGGTGGCACGACGTGACTGAGGTGGCACGACGTGACTGAGGTGGCACGACGTGACTGAGGTGGCACGACGTGACTGAGGTGGCACGACGTGACTGAGGTGGCACGACGTGACTGAGGTGGCACGACGTGACTGAGGTGGCACGACGTGACTGAGGTGGCACGACGTGACTGAGGTGGCACGACGTGACTGAGGTGGCACGACGTGACTGAGGTGGCACGACGTGACTGAGGTGGCACGACGTGACTGAGGCGGCGAGGTGGCACGATGTGAGTGAGGCGGTGCAACGTGGGTGAGGCGGCACGATGTGAGTGAGGACGTGGGTAAGGCAGTGGACGAAGGAACGGTATGAAAGAGAGGAGGCGGATTGCGAAACCAAGCAGTGACAGGCACAACATGTGTGTGACTGTAACACCTAGGGCTCGCTTCGCTCGCAAAACAGACCGTGGGAAAACAAAGGCTTGCTTCGCTCGCAGGTGACCGTGGGAACTTGGCTGCTCGCTGCGCTCGCAGATGCTGACCTAATGCTGACAAATAGTGACTAAGCAGCGCCCACGGACCCACCAAGGAGAATTCACTTATATGACAAGCCTGGGAACCCTTGCTACGCTGCATGGCGGTCACTTCGTGACCTGCCCCACAACTTCGCTGCGGGCTCCGGCTTGTTGGGGGCTTCACCCCCCAAACCCCCCTGCGTCGACAACTTTTAAGTATTTCAGAGACTCATTGTTTGAACGGAAAGTGTTCAGAGAACGGAAAGTGTTCAGAGAACGGAAAGTGTTCAGAGAACGGAAAGTGTTCAGAGAACGGAAAGTGTTCAGAGAACGGAAAGTGTTCAGAGAACGGAAAGTGTTCAGAGAACGGAAAGTGTTCAGAGAACGGAAAGTGTTCTTAGAACGGAAAGTGTTCTTAGAACGGAAAGTGTTCGTAGAACGGAAAGTGTTCGTAGAACGGAAAGTGTTCGTAGAACGGAAAGTGTTCTTAGAACGGTTACAAAGGAGTCAAAAGTTACAAAAGGAGTCAAAGGTTACAAAAGGACTCAACAGTTACAAACAGAATCAACGGTTACAAACGGAATCAACGGTCACAAAAGGACTCAACATTCACAAAAGGACACAACATTCACAAAAGGACACAACATTCACAAAAGGACACAGCGGTCACAAAAGGAAACAACGTTCACAAAAGGAAACAACGTTCACAAAGGAAAACAACGTTCACAAAGGGAAACAACGTTCACAAAGGGAAACAACGTTCACAAAGGGAAACAACATTCACAAAGGGAAACAACGTTCACAAAGGGAAACAATGGTGACAAATGGAAATGACATTCACAAAGGGAAACAACGGTGACAAATGGAAATGACAGCTACAAAAGGTGCAACAGTGACAAAAGGTGCAATAGTGACAAAAGGTGCAATAGTTTCAAAAGCAGCAATGGTTTCAATCAAACATTGAGTTGATCTTACTGTCATGTATTGTAGTTTATTTTACTTTATGTAATTTAGTTTATTTTATTATATTTTACTTTAATTTATTGTACTTCATTTGAATTTAGTGTTATTTATTGTATTTTATTTTGTTTTGTTTTGTTTTGTTTTGTTTTATTGCATTTTATTTTGACTCATTGTATTTTATTCTGATTTATTACATTTTACTTTGGTTTATTCTATTTTATTCTATTTTTAAACAGTTTATTTTGATTTATTGTATTTGATTTTGATTTATTGTATTTGATTTTGATTTATTCTATTCTATTTTGATTTATTACATTTTGCTTTAGTTTAATTCAATTTTTAAGCATTTTACTTTTATTTGTTGTATTTATTTCGATTTTTCCTATTTTATTTGTATTTTATCCTATGTTATTTTGATTTATTGTATTTTATTCTAATTAACCCGGAAAACCATGTAGACCTCCTCCGGGGATTACCATCCTTCTCCGGGGAAATGGCTTCACAGGGGCGTGGGAAATAGTTCCACAAAATGTGTGGAAAATGCCTGAGGGGCGCAGGAAATAGTTCCGCGAAGGTATGGAAAATCACTGTGTGAAGGGCGCGGGAAATTCCCCCGGAAACGACGTGGGAAATGCTTAGATGAAGGGCGCGGGAAATGTTCCTTGGCGAGTCGTGCGTGGGAAATGTCTTCATTAGGCTGTGAAATGGTTCCGCAGATGTGACAAATACTCCCGCGGCGTTACAAAATACTCCCGCACGTGTAACAATACTTCCGTGCACGTGACAAAACACTCCAGCGCCTGTAACAATACTCCCGCGAGTGCAGAAATACTCCCGCGGCGTTCAAAATACTCCCGCGAATGTTAAAAGCCTCCGGATATGCTCCCGCGCTGACTAATAACAGCCTTCGGGCGCTCCGCACCCTCACAAATAGGGCCTGCGGTGCCCAAAAACGCCCACCACCCACCATGCTCCTTTCACTTATTTGACAAGCCTGGGAACCCTTGCTATGCTGCGAAGCCCCCCAAACCCCCCCGCATCGACAACTCTTAAGTATTTCTGAGGCCCATTGTTCTAAAAGGGAAGCGGTTGGAATGGAAGTCACATTAGAAAGGAAAGTCACGTTAGAACGGAAAGTCACGTTAGAACGGAAAGTCACGTTAGAACGGAAAGTCACGTTAGAACGGAAAGTCACGTTAGAATGGAAAGTCACTTTAGATGGAAAGTGTTCAGGGAATGGAAAGTGTTATAAAGGAAACACCCATTACAAAGGAAGGAAACAACAAAGGAAGGAAACAATGGTTACAAAGAAAACACCGGTTACAAAGGAATCAACGGTTACAAAGGAACTCAATGGTTACAAAGGAACTCAATGCTTACAAAGGAGTCAATGTTTGCAAAGGAGTCAATGGTTACAAAGGAATGAAAAGTGTTCTCAGAACGGAAAGTGTTGAAAGTGTTCTAAGAACAGAAAGTGTTCTAAGAACAGAAAGTGTTCTAAGAACAGAAAGTGTTCTAAGAACAGAAAGTGTTCTAAGAACAGAAAGTGTTCTAAGAACAGAAAGTGTTCTAAGAACAGAAAGTGTTCTAAGAACAGAAAGTGTTCTAAGAACAGAAAGTGTTCTAAGAACAGAAAGTGTTCTAAGAACAGAAAGTGTTCTAAGAACAGAAAGTGTTCTAAGAACAGAAAGTGTTCTAAGAACAGAAAGTGTTCTAAGAACAGAAAGTGTTCTAAGAACAGAAAGTGTTCTAAGAACAGAAAGTGTTCTAACTCGTAGAACGTAAGAATGGAAAGTGTTCAGAAAGTCTTTAAAGGACGGAAAGTCTTTAAAGGACGGAAAGTCTTTAAAGGACGGAAAGTCTTTAAAGGACGGAAAGTCTTTAAAGGACGGAAAGTCTTTAAAGGACGGAAAGTCTTTAAAGGACGGAAAGTCTTTAAAGGACGGAAAGTCTTTAAAGGACGGAAAGTCTTTAAAGGACGGAAAGTCTTTAAAGGACGGAAAGTCTTTAAAGGATGGAAAGTCTTTAAAGGACGGAATGTCACTTTAGAATGGAATGTCACTTTAGAATGGAAAGTCACCTTAGAATGGAAAGTCACCTTAGAATGGAAAGTTACCTTAGAACGGAAAGTCACCTTAGAACAGAAAGTCATCTTAAAACAGAAAGTCACCTCAGAGCAGAAAGTGTTCAGGGGATGGAAAGTGTTACAAAGGAAACAATGGTTACAACACGAAATGAAAGGAAACAATTGTGAGAAAGAGAAACAAAAGGAAACAAACATTACAAAGGAAACACCCTTTACAATGGTCACAAAAGAAAAGAATGGTCACAAAAGAAAACAACAGTGACAAAAGAAAACAATAGTTACAAAAGAAAACAAAGGTCACAAAAGAAAATAATAGTCACAAAAGAAAACAATGGTAAAGAGAACAATGGTTACAAAAGAAAACAACAGTCACAAAAGAAAAGAATGGTCACAAAAGAAAACAACAGTGGAAAACAACAGTTACAAAAGAAAACAACAGTGACAAAAGAAAACAACAGTGACAAAAGTGTAAGAATGGAAACTGTTTAAAGAACAGAAACCATTACAAAAGGTATTACAAAAGATAGAAAGAAATATTACAAATGGAACAATGGTTTCAAAAGGAACAATGGGTACAAAAGGAGCAACAGTTTCAAAAGTAGCAATAGTTGCAAAAGGAGTAATGGTTTCAAAAAAGCAATGGTTTCAGATGGAGTAACTGAATAGAGATTGAGTTGATTCAACTGGAATTGATGTACAATTGAGACAGCATTGATATGATATAGCATTGATTGAGAATTGATAAGCATTGAAGAAACATTAATAGAGCATGGATAGAGCATTGATATATTGTATTGTATGTTGATATATTTTATTGTATTTCAATTTATTCCATTTTATTTTGATTTATTTTGTTCTATTTTTAAACATTTTATTTTGATTTATTGTATTTTATTCTGATTTTTCCGATTTTATGTAATTTTGAAGCATTTTATTTTCATTTACTGTATTTTATTTCAATTTATTCTATTTTACTTTATTTCTAAACATTTTATTTTCATTTATTGTATTTTATCGAATGCTTCCGTGAGGGCGTGGAAAAGACTCCTAAAAGGGGGCGGGCAATTCTCCCGGAAAGTCGTGGGAATGTGTTCTTGAGGGGCGCGGAAAATGGTCCGGTGAAGGGCGTGGGAAATGGCTATGAGAACTGCGCGGGAAATGCTTACGTGAACGGCGCGGGAAATGCTGACATGAAGGGCGCAGGAAATTCTACTGGAGGTTCGTGGGAAATGTGTCCGGTGTATGAAATGGTTCCGTGCATGACAAATACTCCCGCGCGTTCCCAAAAATGCTCCCGCAGCATCTGAAAATACCTCCGCACACATGACATAATACTTCCGGGCATGTAAAAATACCTCCGCGAACGTAATGAAATACTCCCGCGCGTGGACAAATACTTCCGCGCGTCACAAAATACCTCTGCACGTTAGGAAATACTTCCATGCCCATCGCAGAATACTCCCGCGGTGCCACAAATGCTCCCGCGCCGTGAGAAAAGCTCCGGCGGCGTCATTAAATACTCCCGCGTGTGCAAAAATGCCCCCACGCTGACTAATAAGAGACTTCGGGCACTAACACGCCCTCAGCTTAGTCACACAGTGAGGTTCGGGCGCTCCGCACCCTCACAAATAGGGCCTGCGGCGCCTAAAAATGCCCACCACCCACCAAGCAACTTTACTATATATTGATGACAAGCCTGGGAACCCTTGCTACGCTGCGGGCTCCGGCTTGTTGGGGGGCAAAGCCCCCCAAACCCCCCTGTGTCGACAACTTTTAAGTATTTCACAGACTCATTGTTTGAACAGAAAGTGTTCAGAGAACAGAAAGTGTTCAGAGAACAGAAAGTGTTCAGAGAACAGAAAGTGTTCAGAGAACAGAAAGTGTTCAGAGAACAGAAAGTGTTCAGAGAACAGAAAGTGTTCAGAGAACAGAAAGTGTTCAGAGAACGGAAAGTGTGCAGAGAACGGAAAGTGTGTTCAGAGAACGGAAAGTGTGCTAAGAATGGAAAGTGTGCTAAGAACGGAAAGTGTTCTCAGAATGGAAAGTGTGCTAAGAATGGAAAGTGTTCTCAGAACAGAAAGTATTCTAAGAATGGAAGACATTACAAAAGGAAACATCAGTCACAAATGGAAGCCACAGCCACAAAAGGAAACAATGGTTACAAAAGGAGACAAAGGTTACAAAAGGAAACAATGGTTACAAAGGAGAGAATCGTTACAAAGGAAACAATGGTTACAAAAGGAAACAATGGTTACAAATGGAAAGAGTGGTTAAATTGACTCTCAACTGCAAGTAATTACTATGGTCACTCAATTTATTTATTTTGATTTAATGTAATTTATTTTGATTTATTGAATTTTATTTTATTTTATTGTTTTTCATTTTGATTTATTCTATTTTAAAACATTTTATATTCATTTATTATATTTTATTTGAATTATTCTGATTTTATTGAGGCCGATCAGAGGGGACGGAGGAAGAAGGAAACAGTACACACAGCAGCTGGACAAAGAGAGAAGGAAACAGTACACACTCACGGAAGGAAGGGTACACACACTCACTGAAGAAAGGGTACACACACCACCTGGAGGAGAGAGGGCTGGTCAGAGGAGGATGGTGGAAGAAGGAAATGGTAGACACACTGTAGGAAAGAGAGAGTAGGCCAATCAGAGGAACACACTGGCTGGAGGAAAGAGAATGGAGGCCAATCAGGGCAGGATGAAGAGAGAAGGAAAGGAAGGGTACACAAACCACCTGGAGGGAAGAGAGAGGGCCGATCAGAGCAGGATGGAGAGAGAAGGAAATAGTACACGCACTCACTGGAGGAAAGAGAGAGGAGGCCAATCAGAGCAGGACGGAGGGAGGAGGAAAGGGGACACGCACCTCCTGGAGAAAAGAGAGAGGAGGACGAAGGGAGAAGGAAACGGTACATGCAGTGGCTGGAGGAAAGAGAGGAGGCCGATCAGAGGACAAAGAGAGTAGGAAACAGTACACGCACCTCCTGGAGGAAAGAGAGAGGACAAAGGGAGAAGGAAATGGTACATGCACCGGCTGGAGGAAAGAGAGAGGAGGCCAATTAGAGGAGGACAAAGAGAGAAGGAAATGGTACACACACCTCCTGGAGGAAAGAGAGAGGAGGCCGATCAGAGGAGGACAAAGGGAGAAAGAAACGGTGCACCCACCGGCTGGAGGAAAGAGAGGAGGCCAATTAGAGGAGAGAGAGAAGGAAATGGCACACACACCTCCTGGAGGATAGTGAGAGGGTCCCAATGAGAGGAGGACAGAGAGAGAAGGAAACAGTACACACACCTGGAGGAAAGAGAGGAGGATGGTCAGAGGACAAAAAAAGAGGAAATGGTACACGCACCGGCTGGACAAAAGAGAGAAGAGGTCAATCAGAGGACGACAGAGAGAGAAGGAAATGGTACACACACTCGCTGAAGGAAAGAGAGAGGAGGCGGATTAGCACAGGACGGAGGGAGAAGGAAAGAGTACATGCATCACCTGGAGGAAAGAGAGAGGGTGCGCTGTGAATGGGAGTGGGTGCGCAGTGGTGGATGGGTGCGGGTGGATGGGTGCGCAGTGGATGGGTGCAGGTGTGCGGTGGATGGGTGCAGTTGCGCGATGGATGGGTGCGCCGTGGATGGGAGCAGGTGCGCGGCGGATGGGTGCGCAGTGGATGGGTGTGCCGTGGATGGGTGTTGTGCGCCGTAAATGGGTGCGTCGTGGATGTGTGCGTCGTGGATGGGTGTGCAGTGGATGGGTGCAGGTGCACGGTGGATGGGTGCAGGTGCGCGATGGATAGGTGCGCGGTGGATGGGTGTGCCGTGGATGGGTGCGGGTGGATGGGTGCGCGGTGGATGGGTGCAGGTGCGCGATAGATGGGTGCGCGGTGGATGGGTGCAGGTGCACGGCGGATGGGTGCAGGTGCACGGCGGATGGGTGCAGGTGCACGGCGGATGGGTGCGCAGTGGATGGGTGTGCCGTGGATGGGTGCACAGTGGATGGGTGCGCGGTGGATGGGTGCGCAGTGGATGGGTGCGCGTTGGATGGGTGCACAGTGGATGGAAGCAGGTGCGCGGTGGATGTACGCAGCGACTGGAAGAAAAGAGAGGGGAGGTAAGCACCGACTGGAGGAAAAGAGAGGGGAGGTACGCACCGACTGGAGGAAAAGGGAGGGGAGGTACGCAGCGACTGGAGGAAAAGAGAGGGCAGGTACGCACCGACTGGAAGAAAAGAGAGGGGAGGTACGCACTGACTAAAAGAAAAGAGAGGAGGTAAGCACCGACTGGAGGAAAAGAGAGGGGAGGTCGATCAGAGGAGGAGGGAGAGAGACGGAAGGAATACACGCACCAACTGGAGGGGCCGATCAGAGCAGGGTGCGTGCCCAATCGGGCACAGCGCGTTGCGAACAGGCGCGGCGCATGCGCGCGTTGGCAAACGGAATGTGCTTTGCCGGTTTGTGCCCGAGTGGGCGGGCAGGCATGTGCCCGTGGATGGGAGTGGGTGCACGGTGGATGGGTGCGCGGTGAATGGGTGCGCGTTGGATGGGTGCATGGTGGATGGGTGCAGGTGCGTGGTGGATGGGTGCACGGTGGATGGGAGCAGGCGCGCAGTGGATGGGAGCAGGCGCGCAGTGGATGGGTGCGTGGTGGATGGGTGCGCGGTGGACGGGTGCGCAGTGGATGGGAGCAGGTGCGCCAGGTGCACAGTGGGGTGCGAAGTGGATGGGGTGTGGTGCGCTGTGGATGGGAGTGGGTGCGCCGTAGATGTGCCGTGCGTGTGCATCCCTTGCTTACGTACATTAGTGACTAATCCGCCCACACGGAACCACCAACCAACTTTACTATATATGCATAGACCTAACTACTCCTCAAATTTTAGGTCTGTAGCTACAGTGGTTCTTGAGTTATTCAAGAATCTTTGCACAACTAAAAATCATTGGAAGGGTTTTGTCCCTCACTGTAGTGTGGGCCTGTCTGGACTATATTTTGGAATATATTTTGCAGTATCTCTCACACAGATGAATGGGACACTAAAAATATCTCAAGGTCCCTACATCGACACTATACTCACTCGATTTGTTCATTGTACAGATGGATTTCTCATCAACTTCAAGGGGAATTTGAAACATGCTGTGAGATGTCTGCCCACCACTCAAAATAAGTAAAGCAATGCCAGAGAAGGCAACACAAAGTGCAATGAGTCCTTTGCCTCTGCAGGCATGTGCCAAAGTATTCCAAACAAATGATTTTCCAGTACCCCCAGGTCCATTCAAAAAGAAAAGCTTTCCATCTACTCCAGTTTCATGCCTTGCAATGACAGCATCCATAATTTGATTGTATCCAACCCTCTGGCCCTCATTCAACTTTTCAATATTTATATCTGCTTTTATTTGCTTAGTTGCCTGGTCATAAGCCCTTTGTTCATTGATGAATTGATTTCCCACTCTGTCTTCCCATGGCTCTGTAAATTGAGGCATACATATGAGGGTACTCTGAGAGTGGTTTCCCACTTTTATGAAGAATTTCAACAAGCTTAAAAAGGCCAAAGTCATAGACTGCCTCAGCAGATGGATTCTGCTCATTAAGATGTGTCTGAAGTATTCCAAATCATCACAAATGTCTGCTTTGAATTCATGCCAGAGTGCAGCTGGATCAAAAGGAAAGCATTGGCTGAGAATAGTAGCAAACAGTCTCCTTAATTGAGATCCAGTCTACATAGCCTTTTCCTCTTGAAGACACAACTTCCATTCTTTATCATCTTCAAGTAGACCATATGCCATGCAAGCTGCTTGGAAGGAAGGATAGACCCAGGTCCTGAGATCTTCAAAAGAAGTTGCCCCCTTGACAACTGTGAGTAAAGTCTGTAGGAAGAACCTTGGGCCACTTGAGGGTCCTGCAAAATGAATATGTCCAATGGCAAATTTGCTTTTCCTTGTATTCCATTTTCTGTTTTTTGAATTCCACATGAAAAATTCTGGAAACTCAACATAGTGAAGTGAATTGGCTGCTCTACCATTAAGGCCTATTGCATTTTTAGCATTGGCATCAAAGTATGCCATCAACTTGGTCTTGGAACAATGGGCAGCATCCTAAGCCTCTTCTGGACCTTCCATGCCATCAAAGATAACTGACTGTTTATTCTCTAAATGCACAGGGAGGGCTACGACAGAAGGTATTTGAGTATGTATCTCATTTTCCAAAAGTCTCCAAAAGGCTTCATGTGCACTGACATAGCAGGCATCAATATATTGTTGAATTTCATCCTTGTTCTTTCCAAACCCCATTGTTGTGTGATCATGTCCTTTGTATATATACTTGTGAATATATTTAATGGAGCGAACATTAAAAGTCATCTCAACATTGATATGACATTCCAGAATGAGAAGAAGGGCAGCACAGTAAAGGGACAACATGATGATTGTCTAGCTCATGACCTCTGACTTTATGTTTTCTGCCATCATTTCTATGGCAGTACTTTGAATAGCCATCTTTATTTATACTTGTAGATTCATGAAAGGGCTTGGGAAAATGCTTTGTGCATTTGTTATCTTTGATATATTTTTCACCACATACAGTGGCTTCCAAAACTGTCCCAATGTTTTGGTAATTCTCAATAAATGCTTTATAACCTACCAAATAAATTTTCTAAAATAGTGACAATATTCCCACATATACCGTAGCATAGTGGCTTTGATATACCCAAATAATACATAATATAGATGGATATTGGTGTCACAGTGAATATTTAAAAATGACCAATCATTGGGAGAGTTTTGCAACCACTCTTTTTGAATCAGATATCTTGTTATTCTAGTACTTTGTATGGCCTCCCTTAACCTTTATTACAGCATCAAGTATTCTGGACATACTTTCTATCAGTTTCTGACACTCCTGAGGCTCAATCTTTGGCCATTCCACTTCCACCCTCTCCCATAACTCCCAAACTCCCTTTGGTGGTGAGGAATATTTTTGTAGCTGTTTCTTCAGGTGATTACAAAGATGCTCTATGGGATTTAGATCAGGAGACTGTGCTTGCCAGTCTAATACCTGAATCTTTTTTTAGTAAACCATTCTTGTCATCATTATCTTGCTGGAAAATGGCCTTATCTTTTGGAATCTCCACTGGGACAGGTTCTGATCCAGGATCTCCACATATTGTGCAGAATACATCCTTCCTTCAACCTCTGCAAGCCTTCCAACTCCATTCCAACCCATACAGCCCCAGACCATGATATTTCCACCTCCATGCTTGACAGTAGGTTGGGTTATCCTATCAGAAAGTGGTTCTCCAGCTTTCTTCTACACATATTGATGTCCATCTGACCTAATCCTATTGATTTTGGTCTCATCAGTCCACAATACCCTCTTCCAGTCATCCACTGTCCAATGTTGGTATTTGAGGGCAAAGCTTATCCTGGCCTTTCTATGTTGAGCCTTCAATACGGGCCTTTTTGCCTTGACTACTGCTTTGAAACCATGCTGTTTCAAGGTCCTCCTGACTGTGTTAGGTGACACATTATATTGATTGATACTGTTAATGTAATGTGTGGCTTGGACAGCATTATCTAGCTGGCCAAAGGTGATTTGATGCATGATCACAGAAAGCTTGGATGGACATCCTCCTTTCAGGTTTTCTTTGTCTATCTCCATCTCCTGAGCAATTATACTGATAGTAGCCTTGCTAGGACCTGTTATAGAGGCTACATTCCTATTGAAGAGTCCATTTTTGTAGGAGGGAGATGGCTTGTTCTCTTTTGAGAGGGGAAATAGCTTTCATGATAAGAATGATAGTTAAAATGTGACATTTCATGCCACATATGAATTAGAACATTAGATGTCATGTGATTTTTCCTGTAATTTTCATAGCCCTCTAGAATATAATATGATATAATGAAATGTATGAAAGAGAGGGTTGCAAAACTGTCCCAATGATTGGTCATTTTTAAATATTCACTGTGACACCAATATCCATATATATTATGTCATATTTGGGTATATCAACACTAGTATGCTAAGGTATATGTGGAATATTTTCACTATTTTAGAAATTTTATTTGGTAGGTTATAAAGCATTTATTGAGAATTACCAAAACATTGGGACAGTTTTGGAAGCCACTGTACATCATGAGTTCAGATACCAACTTATAAAGCTTTGGTTGCTCATCTTGATCTTGAAACTCTACACAGATATCATAGAATCAACTTCTGCAGGAGTCTGAAGCCCTGCCTCCTCTTCAAACCATATAAGCAAATGCATATGAGGGAGTCCACACTTCTGAAATTCAATGGTATGGACACAGGCAACTGTTTTGCCAAAGAAATCCTTTTTCATAATGAGGTGAAGCAAGTGTGCCTTTTCAATGCAAAAACACATGACACTATATGTATCTGGGCGATCAGCTGCAGTTTGTCCTGGAAGAAGTACTTCAGTTATTTCCCTCCATTTGTGGTTGGCTGTAATAGTAATAAACATGCTTGCATTGCCATATTTGCAGGATATAGCTAATGAATTTTGCAAATTTTCCATCATATCCCAACTGCTACCTTGAAAGGTTTGCAGTATAAATCTACTTCCAATTTCATTTGGCTCAGGTTGCTGGTTATTATCCTGTACTGTGAAGGCATCAACTACCTGATGGTACATTTCAGCCCATAAAGTGCCTTGATTGTGTCTTATCCATGATAGCCTGCTTTGCTCTGCTACTGCCCATGCATCTACAATGTAATGTTTAAGCAGTTTTCCACCCCTCAGAATTGTTGTTGCTTCACCAACTCTTTGAAAGAATCAGTAAGCATAATACTTTATCTGGGAGACTTTTGTCAGCTTTTTCTTCTGCCTATTCTCTGTCACTTGTTCAGGTTCAAGTTCTTCAGTAATTCCCTACTCCTCATCCTGTTCCATAGCTGGCTCAGGAGGTGGTATAGCATCATCAAGTGGAATATCTATTTGCTCAGGTGGGAGAGGAACAACTTGGGGAACCACTTCAGGTTGAGGAATCACCACCTCTGGCAAATCATGTACTATCTCCTCAGGAGCTGGTTCAAGGACTTCTGGCTCTGGAGCAATCTCCTCAATGACTGCTGGGGCTGGGGCAATCTCAGGAGGGAGTGCTTCATTTGCATAGGGAATATCCCAGCTCCAGCCTCACTCTCCTCTTGGAAAGAATAGCACATAATGGAGTGGGGCATACAAAGGATTATTTTCAAAGATTCTTCTAAATCCCCCACCCTGATAATTAAGCTCAATGTCCCTTCTGTCAGTACAAGTACTATCCCCTGGGAGGAAGACTGTGTTAAGAGTCAACCTGCAGGAAAGCTAGTAGGACTTGGCTTCAGCTTATAGGCTGTGCCCTCATGAGATCATGTCATCCAATTTCAGATGGGTGGATGGGAATCCTGGGGAGTCCAGGGGTAGTTGGTGGGTTGAGAGGTTGGGGAGTCAACTGCAGGAATCCCACAGAAGTTGAGGGGTCAGGGGGGGGGGGAAGGTGATGAGTCAGAGGTTGAGTGATGGATAGATTGGAGGTTGAGTGATAGATGGGTTGGAGCCCATGGGCTCCAACAAGGTAAATAGCAATGTGTTTCAAAAAGGAGATTAGAGTGGAAAATGTACTGAGATTACTGGGGAGACTCTAAGCTGATTTTCTAACTGGATTGTATGTACAACATCTGCCAGACTATGTAGACTGTGGAATGTATGTCATACCAAATCCAGTAATAATGAAATCCAAACTAGTAAACATGAAATGAGATAAGATAAGTAAACACCAAACTTGGTGTTAGGAATGGAACAGAGCAGAGTGGAGTCCAAAATGTGACAGGTCATTTGACCATAATGGGAATGGGGCTCAGTTAGAGAGCTGTTGAGTTTTCCAGGCAGAGTCTGGTGACTGGTATGTGGGACAGGGTTGGAGATAGACAGGTGTCAGTTCCAGCACGTATTCCCATGACTGATACATGAAGTAATGAAGGTTGAGCACCCACAGGTCTGATGTCCAGAGTCTGGTGGGTATTCCAGTAAACTGATGACTGGTGCATGTAGGGTGTGGGTGCATATAAGTTAGTGCCCAGAGTCCGGCAGGTTTTCTGGTTGTAACAGACTGCCAATTCAACCCCCATTGGAATGTTGTATCACCTTGGATCTGTATGAGCCTTATATGTCAGCCTGACCTGGAGCTGAGGAGTGATTGGTTGGTCTCTCAGACATGTCATGGCCTGTTTATAGATGTGAACAAAAGGATTAAATTCTAGCATCATATCCTGTAATCCAGAAAGAGTTGTAGCATTGATTCTTTTGTCCTGGTTACATGCATACCTATGCTCTAATGCAAAATGAGGTTGTGGGGGGCCAGATGACTGGGATACTAACAATTCACTAAACCCATATTACATGAAATTATGAGCATCAGATTTTGAAATTGATAGTGAATACCTGATATTCAGTCTCCTCTGGTTCAGGAATATCACATTCATTCCAAGAGTAAGGAATAAAAGAATATGGACTCCACTATTTCCAATCTCATGTCACTGTGGACACACTGGTGATGGCAATGAGGAAGCAGCTCAGGGGTTTACCAATATGACTACATTCACTATGATCAATATCATAATTGGTCTATATTGGTTGTCAACATGAAGGAAGGGTTAGTAACCTTGGAAATACACCATTCATTTGTGATGTTCAGACTCAATTGTCATTGTGACCTTGATCAGAACTGTATGTGAACTTGTTTTGATATTTGGATAACCTCTTACATATTAAAATAACTCCTCTATCTATAATACATGTAGAACAGTATTTGTAATCCAATCTGAATATGGTATTACATCACATTGCATTTAACTTATATCTCTTTACAGAAAAACCACCATTCCCTTTCTATTTTGGCATATCAAGTAACAACTTTACTTATGGATGACAGAGGCTCTAAAAAATGTCTAATACTATGTGTGAAATGCTCTATATTGTGTTATGTATATGCTCTTAAAATGCAAATTACATATATACAGAAAATCTGTTTATTTGCATGAAAACATTTTATACCTTTAAGTCTCTTTATAATTCAACCTGGGTCATGTTCTGAGTATTCTTTTAGACTGCTTCTCAAACAAAGCTTCCTCACACATTCCCTCTGCTTTTCACTTCTGAGCTGGTCAGGGATTTGGTCTATTTAGAGGGAAAATATAGATTCTTCAGTGTCTGGTTCACCGCCTTCACTAAATTCTGGCCCACGCTACATGAAAGTATGAGTATTAATCTATATCAGATTTTGAAATTGATAGTAGAATACCTGATATTCAGTCTCCTCTGGTTCAGAAATATCACATTCATTCCAAGAGTAGGGAATAAAAGGATATAGACTCCATTTATTCTGATGATTACCTGCAAGAGTTGGCATGCCATGGGTGGTGACACCATGGTTGAAGATACCAAGGGCAGGACACCAGAGGGTGGGGGGAGTAAAACAAGGTTGTGGGGGGGCCAAATGACTGGGATCCTAACAGAAAGCATGCATTAGTGCCATATTGACCACCTTTCCAGAGGGTAATTGACATTGCAATAATGAGCAAAGACAAACAACTGTGGTTCTAGGGCTGTCCTCATTGAAAATTACACAGTCCACTGACACTGGTGGAAATTTGGATTGTGATGCAAAATATCATGAGCCTCCATCCAGTCCTGTGTAGATTGATACATGAGGTAAACACATTTGAATGGCTGAACCTGTTGAAAATTGGATATTTGAGATGAAACCTGTTCCAAAATAAAAAGAATGTACACAAATTATATCTTAATAGTGAGGAGCTTCTTCAGAAAGCTATGTATGTATAAGCATTGACTGAAGATGCTCATCAACAGAGATACACATAGTCATAGCCAGTTGGTGTGAATATCTTATCTAGGTCTTGAGCATCCATGAGTTTCACTAAGTGAGCCAAATGTTGCTCAAGATTGTCCAACTCCAACTCTCTTGAAATTTTGCCATCCCCAATGTCTGTTTAGGCTTGGAGATCATGGGCCTTCTTGTCATTATCAATGGCCATGCATATATGTATACATATCCCCTTCCTGGGTTTCATCAATTCTGACCATCTGAGCCATACAGATGAGCTGCTAATGGCAAATTATCAAAGTTGGCAAGTAAGAGACACCTGGTTCTCACCTTGCCTGCTATTTATCTGTTAATACTGTATGTCTCAGCCATCTCTTGCTGAAATCCCTGCCCTGGACACATGGACATGTTATCAGTCATCCCTTTCTGGTGTATATTTGCAACAACATGTGATACATAATGTTTCTTCAAAAAGCTGAAGTCCTTCTTGTATTCCATTGTTACTTCCTGAGATAAAAGCAGATGTAAACCTGAAGTAAACAAGAGCTGGACATACCTAGCAATATTTTTGATAGTCTTTAATCAGCTCTTCTAACCTCTTGATGTTAGGGAAACACTAACAAGGCTACCAAAACACAAAGAAGGAAGGAGAGATCAGACAAGGATAAGGAGTAGAGGGATAGAAGTTCTAATGACTTGAGAATATCACACTTGTATTTAGTGGAAATCCTAAGAGATTGAAACTGGGGTCTAGTTATTGTCACAAATCGAATTTTACTCAATAAAGTCAAATAAACAATTGAAGAATATTCAACAATATCAAATAATAGATGCCTCGTTTGACGAGGTATTAATTCGTCCTGTTGATAAAGCATGAGGCAAAGGCAGAGGCTCATGAATAATCAAGTCGAAGAAAGGCTCAGAAAAAGTTTGACAATTATATAATACAATTATAATATAATATAGTACAGGTTTTCTGACTGACTTCCTTCATTCCTATCATTGCCCTTATATACTATATATCATTTACCTATGATGATAATATGATATCAAAGTGAAATCATCAATGATGTCAAACTGAGACAAGTTGAAGATATTCGAGATTGTCGAAGGAATGTTGAAGAAATATTAAATTGATTATTATCAAAATTTGAGTTTGTATGTTTGTGACAGTTATGTACTGTACATCCTGAAGTATTCATACTAAAGAAGAAGAAACTAATTAAAATTTAAACTTTATATCACATGACTAAATAAACTAGACTAAACTAAAATAAAGACAAATTCAAACTGAGATAAAGACAAGACAAATAGTCAGAGCCCCACACTTGAGGCATTGTTCTGTCATACAGTGACTCCAAAAACTCTTTCCATACTAACCCCAAATGTGGTGTGTGAAGTGCACCCCCTTACAGCATGGGAATTCTGCTTAGCTTTGGTGGAGTCATACATAGTACATACCCTTGGCTACAGGACTGCTCTCTGGGTCATGTGATTTGGGCCACAGGGCATAGAGATATGATCAATTTAAAATAGCAACACTATGGAAAGGGTTTTTTCACTTTTGAACTGATGACTAGGATCTCAGTCAAATCATAGAATAATGGCCCTTATTTGTTGGTACAAACAAATATATACATGTAAGTAGTATGTCTGAGTTTAGAAAAGTTCCCACACTTCTTGATTCCTAACCACCATCATGGTCAGATCCCTCTCTCTTACTCAACAACACACCATCCTCTCCTTGCTTGATTCTGGCCACTCTGGTGGAGCCATTTCCAAGAGAACTGGTGTTAGCCCATCTGCCATATATCCAAAATTCACTCCAAACAACATTCTCTCCTTCCCAAATCTTTCCCCTACCAATATCTGACATGCTTAACATCTCATCACCTCTGGGCAAAGCTGAAAATGCTGTCCAAGTGACCAAACCCCCCACCAACATTATCAACCAGTCCCTCTCTGCCAATACGGTCCACCTCCACGTGAAGAAAGCTGGTATGAAGGCTGTAGTCAAGTCAAAATGCCCCCTTCTTTCTGCCAGGCATCACAAAGCTCACTTGGACTTTGCGTATGCTCACAAGGATTGGACTATGGAGGACTGGAAGAAGGTCATATGGTCTGATGAAGCCAAATCAATCGCCTAGGGTCAGATGAATGTAAATGGGCATGGAAATGGGCAGGTGAAGGCCCTAATGATAGGCTGGTAGAGGGAACTCTGAACTTTGGAGGAGGTTCTCTCATGATGTGGGGCTGTATGACTTGGGAGGGAGTTGGCTTTGCTAGCAAGATTGATGGTAGGATGGATGAGGACCTCTATCTTCAAAATTTGAAGGATGAGCTTCAGCAAACCCTGGAGTGTTATGTTCTCAACCTGTTAAGAACTGAAAACTGACTAATGTCGGTTAGCCAACGAGGACCGATCGGAAGGACTTGGCTTCAGCTTATGTGCTGTGCCCTCGCAGTTATCCATCGGGTGTCCTTAAATTTCAGGCGGGTGAAGACTAGTCCTAACGAATACCTCTCGGCAAAACTACCAATCAGAAATGAAGGATAAGTCAAGTGTCGGGCCAAGGGGTTGGGGGCCGAGAGTGAGTGAGCACACATGAAGGCAGATAGTGGAGTACTTAGTATGAGACTTTTGGAGTGTAAGAGGGTATTCTGAGTCAATATTCTGATTGCCTAGTAACTACAACTACAACTGATTCATATACAAGTATTCGGCGTCTAGAAGATACTAACTAGGAGAAGAGCAGAAAACGGTATTGACAAATAAGCTTGACTAGGAACGGGAAGGTTACAATTAGTTCGGAGGCTGTGCATTAACCAAGAGGGGGATTACGAGAAAAGGAAAAAGTCCGAGAGTTACAAGTATATATAGACATGTGTGAAACATTCCGATGTGAGGACTTGAGTGATGACTTGAATCATTGATAGGTGGTGATAACCTTGGGGACCGTCGGGTTGCGACACGGTCATAACAGTATCCCCCCATTTGGCCAAAATCCCAAGGAGGCCGAAAAAATCTAGATTCTGTACATAAAAACTTTGTCGGGTACAGTTGGTGTGTCAAACATCATGTGACTCAATAAAAATTTACATATAAAAATTCAAGGGGTTCTGGCACTTGAATTTTCACTTCTCTTCCCTCGACCACCATGACCATAGGTTCAGGGTTGAAGCCATTCCCGGTTCGGTTGATGGTCACTCCCATGTCAGTCCCGAGTGGACCACCTAGTGCACAGGAACATTGACACCTTCTCGAGGAGAAGAGGAAAGCGCACAAGGAGGAGTGGAAAGAGAAGGAGGAGCTGGCGGCCATTGAGGTGGAGGAGAAGAAGCTGGCAGCGGAAGAGGCTGTGCACAAGCACTGGGACTTGGTGCTTGTGAAGAAAAAGCAGCGGGAGGCTGATCAGGCATGAGAGGAGGTGGTGAAGAAAAAGCGAGAGGGAAAGGTAAGTGGGTTCCCATTCTTTTGCAAACCTTTGCTGATGATTTTTTTTTTTTTAGTGCAAGGCCACAATGCCTTCGGAGTCCGATGATGAGGAGGAAGAGGAGGACGAGAAAGATGTACCGGGGCCATCGAGCCCCAAGGTGGGTTTGGTTTCCTAATTTTAAAAATTTCTAATAATTTTTTTTTGATTATAGAAACAAAAACAAAGACAAGCCCTTAAAGCAGGGCCCGAAAATGACCCCAAGTGCAACTGGTGCACCAAATGGGGTCTGTAATGTATTAGCCTTATTTTAATACTATTTTCCGAAAAAGGAGTCCAATGCTCTATCAAAATGTGCAAATACTCAATTCACTGCAAGATAAAATAATTTAAGTATTTGATATTAATCAGTGGCAGCCTAAATAGACTTAGAACCCCTGAAGTCAAGAGTTTACTTGAATATATGCACCCTACTTCGCAAAGAAGGTTTTGAGAGCTGCTTGTGCAAGCTTGTTCTTTTTCTGTGATAACAACTACTAAAATAAGAATAACAATTTACTGATTCCAAAGCTAGATTTAACTTCAATGCTAGCTAGTTTATATATATTTTACACTATTTATCAAACAGTAAAAATATTTATAAACAGGTCAAAAGATTAGATATAGAATAAAACACTATTTGGCTAATATATGCTTTATTTACACTAACCTACAAGGTCTACTGTGATATTAACTTATCAGGATCTTAATGTAGTCTTAAGGATTCTGCAAGGATATTCTCAGTATTTGTTTATGTGAATATGCTTTACTGATTCACAATAAATGAACAAAGGAATGGGATTATTTGCAATGTAATAAACAGTCAAATTACTCAACTAGAGGTGACTGAAGTCTTAAACTACAAATAACAATGTAGAGAAAACTAATAATCAAATACTCAATTAAGAGATGACTATAGTGTAAGATTATTTATATATTATTAGTTGATAACCAACAACTCTAACTGAAGTGGAAATAATATGTAAAAGATAGCCAACTATTCAATTAAGAAGTGGCAAGGGGGAACAAAAGTCAACAACTCAGATTGAGGTGACAGGGGGAACAGCAGATCAGTTAACAGCTCAGATTGAGGTGACAAGGGATCTGATTGGGCCAACAACTCTGATAGAGGTGGCAAGGGTTTCCAACAGCTCAGATAGAGGTGGAATGAGATGTCCAACTGCCCAGATTGGGGTGGAGTAGCCTGCTTGCTGCAGTGACACACACAGATGTGGTGGATTGATGTGATGATATGATTGATTTTTTATTCAAGGCTGGAGCTGAGCTCCTTATATACATTTTAGTCTGAGACATTTAGAAGATTCTAGAAGATTTAATGATGTCATTCTGGGAGGAGTGATGTCATTTAGAATTTTCTAGAATTTTCTAGAGCATTGTGGAAGGTTCTAACTACTTCTAAGACACTATAGAATATTCTTGGCATAATGGAACATTGTAGAATTTTATAGAATATTCTACAATATTCTATCTAATATTAGTATCTATTAACTAATGTTCCATTGGAAGCCACTGGAATGTTCCAGAGAGTTTCCTGTTTTTGTTGCAGTAGCATATATGATGACATAATGCTCTCGCGCCTGTGCGCGCGCATGACACCCTTCGCGTCTTGTGACTGTCACGCGTTGTGACCGTCGCGCGCCTGTGTGACCGTCGCGCGCCTTTGTGACAATCGCGCGCCTCTGTGACCGTCGCGCGCCTTTGTGACAGTCTCGCGCCTCTGTGACCGTCGCGCGCCTCTGTGACCGTCGCACACCTCTGTGACCGTCGCGCGCCTCTGTGACCGTCGCGCGCCCTCGTGACAACTGTCACCTGTTGTGACGGTTGTCACTCGTTGTGACGATTTTCCCGCGCGCCGTGTAATAAACGCCAGGCCGGTTTTATATTATTATATAATTATTATATTTACTTTTAGTTAGTTATAAATATAATATTTTATTATAATAATATAAAAATATATATATTTCGCCTTGATAATGCGCAAGTATTTCAAATCGCGTTTTGTCGGCGTCGGAGTTTGAAATACCATGTGAATATCACATGATCTTTTCGCGTGTTGTGACTAAGCGCTGAGTCACCGACATATTAATCAAAATAGAATAAAAGATAAAAATTTAATAACTTGCTTAATTTATATGTTAAAAATACAACATAAATTGTATAAATTCAGGGTAAATCAAGGAAATATAGTACAATTTTGTCGTCGCGATATAATTACATTTAAATATTTTTTTTCGCAATTTGTTAGGGGAAATTGTTTAAAAAATCAGAAAAAGCTTAGAAATACATAACAGGGTCAGACTTGCCATCCTTGGGCAAGTGGTCGGGGCCACACCTGTCAAGAGTGCACCAACCAAAAACTTGGATGTGTATTCCCGGATGCCGACAGAAATGGGTCCTACCAAGAACGGCAGGCCAATGTGTTAGAGGAGCAAAACCGCCTCATGTGCACCTATTTTTCAGAAATGACTCAGTACCGATTTGAGACGCTATGACAACAAGGGCTCATGACTGAGCAGTTGCGACTTTTGGGTGTCAGGCTGGAGAAACAAACCAGCATTATAGAGTCCCTTGGAGGGCAACTTGAGCAGTATTTAGAGGTGTTGAGTTGCCACGGAATTGGGCCTGGTGTTGAGGTATCAGAAAAGGTCGGTGAAGAGGTATCAGTGGCCATCAGTGAGGGGGGAGGCTCAGAAGCCAGGGAGGAAGGAGAAGTTGTGGAGGATACCTTTAGATAGTCAAAATATAAGGATTTTAAAACAAAACAAACAAAGCGTGAAAACATAAGGCATAGTCGGGAAAGGTCCGGTACCACATGAGAGACCTATAAAGAATTTAGAGGACCGGGTTTATTCAGATAGGCTTGGTGAAACCCTAAAACAATTTCTGAGGCATTGCCGAGCTCTGTAGCTAGGATCCACAAAGTTTCTTCGTCTGTACCTTCATAGCCAGCCCATTTAACCAAATAAAGTAATTTGCATGAGCGTTGGCAATTGTCGATTTTTGAGTCTAGGATCTCCGATATCTCAAATTTGGGTTCTCTATCAATGATCACGGGTGGCGGTGGTGGTTGTATGCAATCCGGTATTTTGTTAGCAACACATGGTTCTAACATAGATATGTGAAATACCGGGTGCACTGCACACATGTTGTCGGGAAGCCAAAGTGTCCATGAAAGTGTGCCGGCTTGTGCTATAACTTCAAAAGGACCTAAATATTTTTCAGAGAGCTTCTTAGAGGGTCTAGTAATTCAGAAAAACTCGGCTTTAATGAATACTCGGTCTCCGATCTTGAAATCAGGAGGTGGAAGTCGATTCTTATCTGCAGACCGTTGGTGTCGTTCTTGGGTCATTGCGATAGTTTTACGAAGTTCTTGATGTAGCTTGTCAAGGTTTGTAACAAAGTCTTGAGCACAGGCAGATGTGAGATCACATTCCGGGTGGATTGCAATATTGGGGTTGTAGCCTTTGTTTGCGAAGAAAGGTGAAATGCCAGTAGTGGCATTCGGTGTGTTGTTATATGTGAATTCGGCTAGCGGTAGTAGTGATTTCCAATTGTCTTGTTGATAATTACAATAGACATGAATGTACTGTTCCAAAGTTTGATTCATGCATTCAGTTTGGCTGTCACCTTCTGGGTGATAGCTGGAAGTGAAGTGTAACTTCATGTCTAGTGCTTTTCTGAGTGACCTAAAAAAGTGAGAGACAAACTCGGATCTGCGATCAGATGTGACATGCGATGGAATGCCGTGCTTGGAAAATACATGGGTGACAAATAATTCAGCTAACTGTACAGATGTTATCGTGTTGTATGTTGGAATGAAAATACTTTGCTTTGTGAGCCGATCCACAACAACTAGGATTGCTGTATGACCTTCAGAAATCGAGACAAAAAGGCTACTGGGTGTACTTCCCCATCGGTGTCCAAAATGGACAATATTGCAGCAAGCGCATAGTCCGAGGCATCAGTTTCCACAATGAGTTGAACATCGGGCTTCCAGTGTGACAAAATAGGAGCAGATGTAAACGCACTTTTCAATTCTCAGAATGCCATTCGGCATTCCTTAGAGAAATTCCACGGGGCATCTTTATGAGTAAGATGAGTGAGCGTAACGGTAATTTTTGAGTAGTTGTGAATGAAACGACAATAAAAATTGGCAAAGCCTAAAAAGGACTGAATATCTTTAACCTTTCGGGGTTCCGGCCAATCTTGAATGACTTGAATTTTTGAGTCATCCATGTGGAGACCATCAGGTCCCATCATGAAACCTAAATATTCAACTGTGTCGACATCAAAAGAACATTTTTTCCCATTCGCAAAAAGACCATGTTTTCAGAGTCTTTGGAGAACTTCACGAACATGTTCATCATGAAGTGTAGGGTCTTCGGAGAATATGAGAATGTCATCTAAGTACACAATGACAAAGATGTCGAGGAGGTCGGAAAAGACATCATTGATAAAACATTGAAAGACCGACGGGGCGTTGGTGAGGCCAAAGGGGATCACTAACCATTTGAAGGAGCCATAGCGAGTGCGAAAAGTTGTTTTCCATTCATCACCTTCGGCGATCTGAACCAAATGATAGGTGTGCTTGAGGTCTATCTTTGTATAAATTTGGGCCTTTCGAGGAACATCAAGTAAATCAGAGATTAGTGGTAATGGGTACTTATCTTTTCAAGTGATCGCATTTAGTCCTTGAAAGTCAACGCAAAGTCGAAGGGAACCATCCTTTTTTCGAACGAATAGGACAGGGGCTCCATAAGGAGACTTTGAGGGTCAGATAAATCCTATAGCCAAATGTTCATCCAAGAAAACTCGGATAGCCAATAACTCGGACTGCGAGAGAGGATAAACTGGGCCAAGGGGTGGATGTGAACCATCTTCAATATCAATTTTCAAATCATAAGGCCTGTGAGGGGCAAGTCGATCAGCTTTTTGTTTACTGAAGACATCTGCAAATTCATGGTATTTTTCTGGAACACCTTCCAAATCTGCAATCGGTTCGGTCACTGGGGATGCAAAGCGACCAGTGACTTCATCAACTTTAAGATTGACTGTAAATGCTCGGGAGCCATCCAACTTGATGGCTCTCATAAAAGCTGCGGCATTTATTAGACAGACGGGTGGCAGAGAGCTTGGATTTGCCACAGGGGCCAGAGGTGCCGTAGAGGCCATATTTGCTGAAACAGGCGGAAACAGACCAGTCGTATCGGGTGCCAATGGGGTTCAGAAATGGATACTGCCCAATACCCAATCAATCCACGGATTGTAGTGGGTGAGCCAGTTATATCCTAGAACCACAGAGCAGCTCGGGTCCAACTGTGTTACAAAAAACATAACTGTCTGAAAGGTTCCACATGGGAACTGAAGTTGGAGTTCGCAGGCTTGTGAGATTACAGAGTTTGAGGTACCATCGAAGAGTCGGAGCAGAATCGGATCTATTGCATAGGTTTTTAACTGATTTTTTTGGGAAAAACTTGTATCTATAAAACAATGGGTTGAACCTGAATCTATGAGAGCTCAAAAGGTGAGACTCCCGAGGGGCTCTGAAGTAAGATTTATAAACAAGGAATTAGGATCATACAGGGCAGATCCGTTAAGATGACAATTTTCCGGTGTCCGGGGAGATTCAATGCAACTCTCCAACTGCATGGAATCCAGAGAGTTGCTTAATCTTTTTTTGACTCAGCAGCCAGCTTAGCCGGTTGTGAGGTCATGGCCGTATTGGCCGATCAGGCTTTTGTGGCCTTTGGGCATGCAGCGACTCGGTGTCCAGGATCTGCGCACAACAAGCAAAGGTTGTTGTCCATTCAATGTTGCTTTTCCTCTGGTAGGAGTTTGCCGTTGGAGCTGAGTTTGTCAGTTAAGTCGGGTTTGTCTTTATCTTGAGGCTTATTTGACTGTTTGCCCTTGCCTATTGTTGGTGTTTTGATTACCAGACTTGTTGGCATTCTTATTGTCCGATGATTTTTTGTTTGATGGGTTTTTGCAACTAATTTCCGAACATCATTCCCAGTATCAGGCATCCGTGTTTTGGGCCTTTAGATGCATGAGGGGGAGAGTCTTTGGTTTGCTGGTCTCTCCTTTGGAAACTTCGTCTTTCAGGCCAGACAGAAGGCCAGAGTAAAACTGGTAATGAAGGGCCGAATTGCCCCAGTCACAACGTGTGGTGAGGTTGTTGAACTGGACGATGTAATCGGTGATGCACTGGGTGTCTTTCATTTTGAGATTAGAAAGCATGGTTTTAGCATCGCCAGTTTGGTCATAGGGACTGAAGTTTGTTTTGAGTTCCTCAACAAAGGCATCCCAATTGTGGAGCCAGTCGGGATCTTCGGAGGTGAGGCTGGAGAATGCGGGTTCAAACCAGGCTGTTGTGGAGTCCTTAAGGTAAGAGAGTGCAAAATTTGCCTTTAAACCCTAACGACATTGCATAAGAAATGTCGGCAATTTCTTTGGGTTTGAGCCGGTAAATGGTTCGGGTTTGTTGACTCAGGTTTGCCCAGGTTCTTTTTCCTTGGTATTGTTTCTAAGGAATTTGTTAAGGGATCCTAGGGTACCTGAGAATAATTCCCATGTCTCGTCAGGATCGAGAACCAGTTTTTGTTTTGTGGATTTCTTAGAACCACTGGCCTGAGGTACAGGTTGGTCACCATCCTCTGGTTCGGGTTCCAGAGCTGATTGATGGTTATCCCCTTCAGGTGCTTCAGGTTCAGTTGCTTCAGTAACTTCTTCAGCATCACCTGTAATTTCCACAAAGCGGGATTCTTCGGAGGTTCCTGGTTGCAGGGTTCTCAGAGTAGCTCGGGCTGTATACAGGAAAGGAGACTTGAGAGTGGAAGATTCTGCTTCGCCACTTGGCTTGGCATCTTTTTTTCTCGGAGGCATGATTAATGGAAAATGCGAGTGTAAAATCAGAATATACTGTTAAGCACTGAAAACTGACTAATGTTGGTGGGCTGATTGGGACTGATCGGAAGGACTTGGCTTCAGCTTATGTGCTGCACCCTCACAGTTATCTGTTGGGTGTCCTTAAATTTCGGGCGGGTGAAGACTAGTCCTAACGGATATCTCTCAGCAAAACTACCGATTGGAAATGAAGGATAAGTGAAGTGTTGGGCCAAGGGGTTGGGGGCCGAGAGTGAGTGAGCACACGCGAAGGCAGATAGTGGAGTACTTAGTATGAGACTTTTGGAGGTGTAAGAGGGTATTCTGAGTCAATATTCTGATTGCCTAGTAACTACAACTACAACTGATTCATATACAAGTATTCAGCATCTAGAAGATACTAACTAGGAGAAGAGCAGAAAACGGTATTGACAAATAAGCTTGACTAGGAACGGGAAGGTTACAATTAGTTTGGAGGCCGTGCATTAACCGAGAGCGGGATTACAAGAAAAGGAAAAAGTCCAAGAGTTACAAGTATATATAGACATGTGTGAAACATAGAGTAGAACGGATCATCATAATACAAAGGGATGTATCAGAGTTTAACCAGATAGTATGAGTATATTTTGACAGGGGCATAAACAGAGTTTGATCACTGCGAAAGCATACGTCAGTGTCGGGGGACCGACGGCTTCTGATGTGAGGACTTTAGCGATGACTTGAATCGTTGATAGGTGGTTGATAACCTCGGGGACTGTCGGCTTGCCACACGGTCGTAACACAACCCTCCTGACATCATCTTTCAGCAGGATAATGATCTTAAGCATACCTGCAGGCTGGTCAAGAACTGGCTAGAGGAGCAAGAATTCAGGACTATGGTTTGGCCTGCACAGTCTCCAGAATCCTATTGAACATATCTGGGCTTGTCTCAAGAAAAGGCTTGCAGAGCATGAAAACTCCCCCAATGGAATCCATGAATTGTGGGAAAGGGTTCATTCAAGTGGAGTGGGATAGAATACCAGTTGAGGAGCATCAGAAATCATTTGAAAGCATGTCTAGAAGGGGTCAGGCAGTGCTTAAAGCAAAAGGTGGTTATACCAAGTACTGATAATATACAAATACCCTTTCCATGGTATTGCTGTTTTAAATTGATCATATCTCTACGCCCTGTGGCCCAAATCACATGACCCAGGGAGCAATCCTGTAGCCAAGGGTATGTACTATGTATGACTCTACCAAATATAAGTGGAATTCCCATGCTGTAAGGTGGTGTGCTTCACACACCACATTTGGGGTTAGTATGGAAAGGGTTTTTGGAGTCACTGTAAATTGAAGCCAGACCATTACATGATAACATTACTAGAATTGCTCTGACTTCTTCATGATTGAAAAGACAATTGCCTTCATTGGAGGCTTGGGCCAGGGTATCTACAGCACAAATGATGAGAACAAGTTACCCAACTGTGAAGAGAAGATCAATTCATTTTCAGCACCACCTTGAAGCATATTTATTAACTATTTAGAAGAGAAGTTGAAGAATAAATGAAGTGCATTGCACAGAACAGTTCCTTGAGTATTATACATACAATACAGGGAAAGCTCCAGATCCACATTTTTTGAGGGTCAGTTGATTTTAATAAGTCTGGATAAGAAGCTTCCTGCCTCTTCTATCATAATATGGCCCACAACTGAAAGATCACCTTAGATGTCCCCATCTCTTTTTTACAGTATGACTCACCAACTATGCTCCACTTGGATGGCCTGGAGCTTTAGCCACTTGAAGATCTTTCTCCTGATCTACCCCTGAACCTGATTGGCATCTGGTTTATTATGTCCCTATGCATGTTCCTGTTTTGTCCTATAGTCACCCTGTCTTGTTTCTTATCTGCCCATTTTGCCTTTTGCATATTCCCCATGAATGTTGCAGTATGCTCAAGAATATGTCATCTTGAGCAAAAGGGATTCAAGCAGGTTGGAGTCAACTACATATGATGTTGAACAGAAAGTGTCATAATTATATGGCTTCAGAGGGAGAGGATGATTGGGATGTTAAAGGGGGTGGAAATACTATGGATTTGACCAGGTTGGAGCACTTGCATTACTTATCTTGTAGGATGGGCTGATGAGACTCTCGGAAGTCAAGGTTCTCTCTTAGCATTTATGGCTCCACCATGTCATGTATGTAGATAGTCCTAACCTCAAAATTTGCCCTACATCTAAAAAATCTACCTTGGGCTACCTTTAGGTTGGTGTAGAGACATTCATGCTTATTTCCTTAGTTATAATGCCAACTGAAGGCTTTGTATCAGGTATGGTTGTGAAATATGGGATACTTGGCTGGAGGTCCAGGACCTGGCAGGTTTTCCAGTCCTAACACAAACACAAAGCATTAATATTACTAAGCTACTGCACAGAACTATGTAGCCTAGTGCAAAATATACTGAGTGCTAAAATTATTGGCACAGTTCTAAATATAACTGAAGTAACAGTAAATGAGCTACTAGTGTAAAGTAACAAAGATATGTCTCAGTGAGTAATAAACCTTCACTGAGAGGCTATGTGGTCGGTCTCCGTTTCACATGGTTCAGCGACGACCAGTGAACTATTGCGTTCTAGCTTACCAAAGATAGCTTATGTAACGCTACAACTGTGATCATGTTGAGATTATTACCGAACAGTCAAAATTTCAACCTTCAAGGCCTGATCCATGGGGAAGAATTTTGATAGGTTTTGATGAGATCTAGGAATAAGATTTGACAGGATCAAGTTATGAGTCACGTGAATGTCAACGTCGTTACCGGCAAGGGAGTGATTTTCTCACGGACCTCGAACTTTGACCACGGCGACCACCACCTGGGCATTTCTACATATGTTATAACATATAAAAAAAAAAAATATTACTCACACTCTTTCTCATGCATAATCGACATTTTCCTCGACAAGATTCGCCTACTGGTGAATCGACGGCGGCTTCAGCAGCTGCCCCAACGAGCACCCTCCTACTCGACCCAAGTCTTCCTTTAGGTGTTACCGCCGCCTTATCAGCACCAGTATTGGGAACAACAACTCTTACATTACTCCCATCCTTCACATCCACCGCCCCATCCGACACTCCCACATCGTCCACAACACCCAGCACATCCCCGAACAAGCTCCCAACAAGCACCCTTATCGGTATCATCGTTGCGATTTTCATATTCCTTGCTAGCCTTCTTGTCGTCTTCATGACCTTCAGGCACAGACGGAAGAACCAGAAGCGCAGAGGAGGCAAGGGCTCCCGAAAACCGTGGACAAAGTTGCAGGAGAACAAGAACGACAAAACTCTGGTCAATGTTCCGATGCGTACTGTCTTCGAAACGTCTGCCCCGCCCACTTCCGCTTCCGCTCTCCCATCTCCAAGACTGCCCGCATCAACCTCCCAATTTGCCAATCCATTCTTACCCGCCCTCCCATCCGAAGCAGTCCCAGCAGCAGCAGCCTCGTCGCTATCCCACATTCCCAACCCATTCACTTCCCCGCCTAACTCTCCTTCCCCTCCACACTCCCGCAGTCCATCCAACGCAACAGATCGCCGTTCCCCGTCCATCCGTCTCTCTGCCTTCCCCGCCGTGCAGTATGCTAACCACCTCAGCATGGCCTCCAGCGCCCCAAGTGATTACGCGTCTCAGCGAGGCTCCGAGTACCATCATGTCTTCGATTCGTATGCTGAACAAGATAAGGATTCCCACTCCGAGCTTACTCCCCAGTCTCAGTCCCAACCCCAATCTCAGTACTATCCACAGTATAATCTCAAACCCCAGGTTCCCGTCTCCAGCGAACAAGCCCGTGCGAGAGAGTTGAAAGCCATGCAAGACATCATTTCCGCATTGGATTCTACTAATGCCCGGCACAACACCTCCCAAACGACCCCATCGAGTACACCGTCAGCTTGGAAAGACACATTGATTGTTGACACCGTTTCTGGCAAGGGGAGTAGACTTAGCATGGGTGAGGGTCTTGTCACGCCCGTAGAACACTCGATAAGGAGTGAAGAAGGGTGAGTCTGCATGTCCTTGTCTTTGCACTTCTAATTGCGATTGGGGTCATTTTCGCTCTCATTTCATATACTAACGACGTTCGTCTTCCCCTTCCACGCCCTAATAGATCATTCATCTATGAACGCCGCAGTGTCGCCACAGAAGTTGACGTCGATCACTTCCCACTTCCGCCCTCCGATCCCTTTAAGGCTATATTAGGCGAGGGTAATAATGTCGGCAGGGGCAAAGCAAAGACGGGAAACCCCTTTTGAGGGTAGGATGGTCCGTGGTAGCGTGGTAGACGGGAGACCAACGTAAGCAGCTTCTTACTATTTTGCTTAGTCCCGCGTTCGACTTCATATCTAGAGATCGCCGACTATTCTTGCACTTGCCATTACACCCGTCAGGCCCTACCTTCCCCGTCATTTCTTGAATGTCCCGCCTTTCGCCTTATTTTGTACGCCCAACTCCGCCTTATCTTTCAGTATCCCATCCCACCCGTTCTCTGCCATCTTTATCCTCTCCTTTAGTCAATTTTCCGCTTCTTTCTCCCCCCAACATGTCGTCTATTCTGTGCTTACGCATGCCTATCTGTCATT
This sequence comes from Hysterangium stoloniferum, assembly GCA_015178975.1. Lineage (NCBI taxonomy): Eukaryota > Fungi > Basidiomycota > Agaricomycetes > Hysterangiales > Hysterangiaceae > Hysterangium > Hysterangium stoloniferum. The sequence goes on along the minus strand of WHVD01000031.1, from coordinate 643,706 downwards.
ATATGTACAATCCTTGTCCCTTACCTCCCATCACACCGACAAGCCGCCATTATTTATTACATCCTCCCACCATCAAAACTCACTCAGCCATCCCTCACTCGCTTACCCTTACCCTTACATTTACATTTGACGACATCTAGTGTGTCCCACGTCGCATACCACATCGTGCTGGTGCCTTGACTCCTGATTACAGGGCTGATCTGATCTGCCAACGCTCCTTACCTTTTCACCCTTTCTTTCCTGCATCATACATGTTTCAAACGCCTGGCTGCTCACTTTTTGTGATATCCTTTGCCTTTGCCCTCCCTCTGTTCCATTCCATCACTGTGCATCATTAATTGTTGTTCATTCTTAGACTACTCCTTTTCTTAGAATAAAAAAAATCATTATCCCCACCATTGATGGTATTTCTTTTTCATTTCATTATTTATTTCTCGATATACCTTGTCTCGCAGTCGCTTTGCATCATGCGTCAAGCTCTCGCTCGCCATTTCATCGTCCGTCAATGCGCAGTTCTACCACCAACATGACATGACATGACATGTTGCGAACCCACCTTCCTTCCCCTTACATATAGCACTCTCTACACCATATTCGAATCGCTTTACTAACTTCAACCCGTCCAGATCTAGTCCAAATCTGTCTTTCTTCACGTTGTCTCGTTGTCGTGTCATGTCATATGCTGATATCGGTATTCGTAGCGTTCAAATGGTGTCCTGGCCTCGTTTATCAATATTCTCTGCCCTCAGTCTCGTTGTGGCTATAATTTGATTGAGGTTACCCCTGCGTCGCACTCAGGTTTGAACCTTTTTTGATGAAACCCACTTCCTTGGTTTTAATTCACGATTCTCAGCGGTAAGTTTTGTCATCCGTGTCCAATCCCGTTATGGGACGTGTTCAACGACCTCGGCGCGCTGGGCCCGGGGCCGTGCTTGAGCCCCCAGCGTGATTTATTTGGCGGCACTCCCATCCCGGCATCAGGGTACCCTAGTAACTCAGACTTGTACCGATTAACCTCAAAGACTGGCTAAAAGCCAAAATTGATTTTACAAATGGAGAGCGACACCAGTTACAATATCGAGATATCAATGTGAATAGAAGCTTATTACTAGCAGCCTCTGAAAACCACATAGGGAGAAAGATGCAAGTGCCTTCTGTAAGTTTACATTCGGATAGAGAATACGGATATGCAGTGGTGGAGGTAGAGAAATAAATATTATCTACCTGAGTACTGCTTATCATAACCCTGGACGAGCGAACGACTGCGTTACCAGCTACGGTTTGCTTTTTGGAACAGTTCTTCTAAAAATTACTCAAGGCATCGGTAAGAGTTCGGAAAAAATGGGGGGGAAGACGTGTCAGACCCTTCAATAGAGGCACGCTTTCATCCAAGTTCAAGGCCGAAACAAGCTTTCCGAAGAGGTATCATCCCAAGCAGAGACAAAGGACACAACTCCCATATTTGAAGATCGATACTCCGACACTATATCTCTGCATCTTTCCAGATCATCTCATACTATATTCGAAAAATCACATATTCACAAAGTACGCTTTCAGAACATCGACCTCAAGGCTTCTTAGCAGCAGTCTTCAACGCTGCTATGAAATCTGTCGAATTTGCCCTCCATCCATTGATAACAGCATTAAAGTTGACCATCTGTGTGGCGGAATCGGGAGACGTAGTTGCAGAGACATCATCGACAAGAATAACATCGTAACCTTTATAGTAAGAGCTGCAGGAAGACAAACTATGTGAGTTCTGAGATTGACGACAAAAATTAATACCCACTCAAGCAATGTTCCCCATACGCATTGGTCGATGTTCACACCGCCGAAAAAGAGGGTTGTCATGCTATTATCCTGCAGCCATGTTTGCATGGGCGTTCCTGTTCCCCACATTCCTGACAAACGGTCTGATTGTATTCGGTGAAAGTTATAAGTTGTTAAAAAAATTCCCACAAGGCTGGGTTGAGAACGTACTTTTGTTGAAATAGAAGTCAGTCCCTTTTGCGACTCCAGACACTTGCTCGTGAAGTAAATCTCCCCATCTAACCAAAAAATAATGTGCGGGATAAGACCTCAAAATACATGTTATAAATCAGGAAAAGTACTGACGGTTGTGCATTCCAACTTCCACGCACTAACAGTCTTCCAGCATCGATCGTGACATTCTTACTGGTCGTATGGTCTGCTGCAATCGACTCGTCGGACGCAGATACCAAGACATCTCCCATTTCGCTACCGAAGGACGTCTGGGATGAACCGTCCTTTGAAAACCCGCGAATAAAAGCCGGAGGCATGTTAACCACTGAATATGATGAAGTTAAATTGACGTGGTCGACAAGTGGGAATACCCACAGTCGAATTCTGTTAAACCCCAGTTCGTCCATACTACTGGCATGCCCGCGTTTCGGAAGGCATGAATAAGATTGATGGTTGTGGCTGAATGTTTTGAGTACTGCATGTGACAAATGACGAAATAAAAACCATAGCATACGAACGATCGCCCTTCCCTTCGGATCACCGCCCACGGCAGGGTGCAAGAAGAAGTTCTGCATGTCAATAATAACAAGGGCTGTCTTGTTAGGTCGGACGACGATGGGTCCATTTCGAGGCATAGGGAGAGTTATTGCGCCAGTTGAATCCCCCCGGGTTAACTGAGGGCATCGATAACAAACATTAGCAAGAGACAATAGCTTTCCACTTATATCTTAGAACATACATCCCATCCAGCACTGAGCTTCGTCCAGGAGTTAAGAACATTCCCAAAAATCGCAGGGTCAGTAGAAACGCCGTTAGCTCGCTTCGTATGTTGTTGATGGCCCGATTCCAAGGAAGCAACGCCAGGAACAAGGAGGGCGACCAGCGGGAACGAAAGTAACTGAAAGACAACGGTCCACTTCATTTGGATCTTGAACTCATACTCTAACTGTTCTTCACTCAGATATATAGTCATCGGGAGGCTTATCGCAAGCTGCCGGCATAGTGTGGGAGGGTATGCACCATTTGACGACAGCGTAAATACCATCAACAGTAGCAATCTGGACTTGTCTGAGAACGGAGGTCGCCAGGGCGGCCCGGTACGTCCCCTCATATGACGAGCCAGCTATCGGTTCTGTGTGCTTGGACATGACCCGACTAAGGCTATGATATTGCTACTATTGATAAGGTAGGAGTCATTCATTGATATGGCGTAGCCCGTCATCGACATTGAAAGCAGAACATCAAATGCACCATTGAATGGTGGATGTCGTTTTATAACAATGAAAGGTCGTACGAGGTAAGGAAAAGGATCCTCTTGTAATGTAAAGGAGGATTACTTTAAAGTATCCGATACAGGCCCTGAAATAAAAGCTGCAAACGGTGGGATAGTTACGGCAGTAGAGTATCGGTCTAGGTGGGCAATCAAGCGTATTGTCATGGCAAGAATATCCGAATGCAGAATTCATACTAGTAGCTGCACATGATATTTGACAGTGATTCGCGACCAAATATACCCATACAAACAAATGTCTGATAACGTTCTTGGGCAGGACGTAAAATTTGTCATTTCCAACTCCGCTCTAGGGCTCAGTGCCTTTTCAGCCTTTCCACTTCTTGAAGTGAGGTGTTGGTAATCAACCTGACATACCAAGAATACTGCGTACAGGTTAATCAAAATTAGTTCAATACTTTAATTCTCCTTACCAATCCCTTCCGGAATATTCTTTCCTGTAGATATATAACCCAACACCCCCACCCCAGTAGTTCACTCATGTAATAAGCCAAGTTATATTCTCTACTATTTACGTGGTCTGGGCGAGAAGGAACAGATGGGTTGTTTATAAGCTTATTAAAAACAAGAAACAAGTCGGCTGTTCCTAATATAGGGCGAGTGGGGACATTAGTATTGTATTGTTCTGGCCCAAAACCCAGCTTTGGCCCGGCCCGAGGCGGCTTTGGCTTTCTCAACAGGTCAAACCAAATCAACCTCACTCAGTCGGCAACAGACAGGATAAGGTTACCTTGTTGAGAATGGTGGAGTACAAGAGAATATAAGTATGTGGTAGATGCTTGAAGTGTGGGGAGAGTAGCTACTAGTCAGAAAACACTGGCTGCTAATTACATGTATATATGGTATTAGGATGATGGACATATAATGGAACAAAGGGGGTGATTGTAAGGGCAAACCCTACTGCCTGTGGTACTCACACTAGGCCAGCAGGATGGAGTCCAAAGTATTTGAAATGATATATACAAACAACTATCTAGCTCACCTAGTAGGAGGGAATCCAAAGAGAAATTGTCTAAGGAACTCCCTCTGGGAGGTGTGACCAATAGGTACCATAGTCTAAAAATAACTCTATCTAATACCAAACAAGGAACCCTTACCACAAAGGAACACTAACACTACAAGCCCCTGGAGTTAATCACCTACTTCTCTGAGGTATTAGCAGGAGTAGTTGATATCCACAAGGAGAGGGAAACTGAGGGGAATGGATAGGAATGCCTGGCATGAGGCCAGAAGGCCTGGGAAAGGGACAGCAGGACTTGAAAGGCAAGGGGTTAGACTGTGGACTCAGGAGCTTCAATAAGATGAGGAACCATGGTTTGGAAGAAATGACAGCATCTTCAAGAGAGTCAGGGCTCACAACAGTGCTTCCTGGGGTCTGTGACAGAGGGTCCCCTTACAGTCATTATAACAGGGGATTTCTACCTCAAACAATTGATCTTCAAATATTACACCCCCAAATGCAAGTTCTGAAGGTGACAGTAATGAGGGAGTGGCAAGATAACCACCGAGGGGATGATAGAGTCTAATTGTTAAGTGCCGTGTTGGGAACTTATTCCAGAACTATCAAAAAGTCACCAGGAAATCGGGAACTATCAGATAGGGTCAGGACATTGGCTTCAACTTATGTGCTGCACCTCTACGAAAATGCTCAAAGTCCTTAATTTCAGAGGTGAGACTTACAATGGAAGATACGGATATTCAGAGTTCTGAAGAGTTCCGAATATTGAGTGTACAGAAAGACAGAAGAGGAAATAAGAAACTAAGTTGATATCAGATCTAAAGTAAAGTACAAATTTGCGGAAACTAATATAAGTCTTCTCGTTATTGTACTACAAACTAAGACCATAATAAGATGGAAATAGGAGTATTCTAAAATGGGAATACAATAAGACATATCAGGGAGGCAATATTCTGAAATGGGAATATAATAGACAAACGAGCGAATACTTGTCAATGGACAAATTACCAAATGCGGAACAAGGGAAGAATGTGGAATATACGGTAACTATGATGTTCTGTAGTCGGAGGTCGGAAGTCAGAAGTCAGAGGTCAGAAGTCAGAAGTCGGAGGTCGGAAGTCAGAAGTTGGAGGTTGGAAGTCAGAAGTCAGAGGTCAGAAGTCAGATATTGAAACATCCCAGAACAGGTCATAACACTAATACACAATGCTGGCAACTCCACTCAAGCCTGGAACCTTTGAGGAAGTAGCCCATGGACTTTACAAGGGCATTTGGACACTGACAATGTTGGAGAAGTTGGAGAGGATGTAAATTAACAGGACATGGCTGCTAGTCAAACCACTGCCAGGAGCAAACATCAGTAGCAGCAAATGGAATTAACTAATGACATTCAAAGCCAATAATAATCCAGTTGAGGCCAAGCATGCCTGGTTTCCCAGTGGTTTTCTCAACTTCCTGTTGATTTAAATGAATCATTTGCTTACCTACTACTATCCCTGAGTTCAATATGCTTTATGGAGGATAGTCACAATTTATTGAATATACAAAATTTTATGGAAAAGTCCTCATATTTTTAAGTGAGACTATTTCCTTTGGCTATGACTACATGTTTATATTTCATTACTCCAAAATTTCATATTTAAGACTTGTATACTGTTTTAAAACATGTACAAATGTTATGGTTATACAAGATTATCTTGGTTGTTACCTAATCTTTGGGATGAGATGCATTCTCTAGTATCTCTGTGACTTTTAAAATGTCCACAAACATTATAGTTAAACAAAATTATTTGGGTTACAGGTATGACTTAATCTTTGGGATAAGATGCATTCTCTAGTATCTCTGTGACTTTTAAAATGTCCACAAACATTATAATTAAACAAAATTATTTGGGTTATGACTTAATCTTTGGGATAAGATGTATTCTCTTGTATATTATGCAAACTTTCAAATGTAGTTCATATAATTTAAATTTATTTGGTTTAGAAAGTTAACCAGAACTATCTGGCCAACCAATCCATGCTGTGGAATTTATCCCCAAAAGGATAATCTATATATGTTTGTTTTGACTAACTTTTGTCAGATACAAGATAAATATTAATATTCTCCAGAGTATCACCTGATTGTTAGGATACACACACAGGCCGGGTTTCCGGAGAAACCCGCGGGATATCCAGTAGGACTTGGCTTCAGCTTATAGGCTGCGCCCTCACTAGATCGTGTTGTCCAATTTCAAACGGATGGACGGGAATCCCGGGGAATCCGGGCGGGGTTCGTGGGTCATAAGTCGTAAGTTGAAGGTCGTGGGTTGTGAGTCGAGTTGGTTGAGAGAGATAGATGCGCCGGAGCCCGTGGGCTCCGACTAGTGCGAGCGATGTGAATCGAGTAAGGTTTTAGAGCAGAAAATATTATTAGATTACTGGGGGGAATCTAAGCTAATTTTCTGACTGGATTTTATGTACAACATCTGCCAGTTTATATAGACCGTGGAATGCATGACATACCAAATCCAGTAATAATGAAACGAAAACTAACAAAACATGAAACGGGAATAGTAAACACCAAATTGGTGTTAGGAACGGAACGGAACGGAGTGGAGTCCGAATCATGACAAAGCATAACCCATAACGGGAAATGGAGCGGGAGTGGAGTCCTAAATCGTGACAGGTCATTTGACTAAAACGGGAACGGGGCTCGATTAGAGCAGTGATGGGATTCTAAGCGGGGACCAGTGACTGATGCGTGGGACGAAGACAGACATAGACAGAGACGGAGTCCGGGGGAAGTCCGGTGACTGATATGTGTCGTAATGAGGTCAAACGTAACGAGTCTTGACATAACGGAGTCCGGGCAGGAAATCCTATAAACAGACAATTGGTGCTTGTAGCGCGTGGGGGCGTACGGGTTAGTGCCCGGAGTCCGGTGGGATTGTCCGGTCGTAACACTGATAGACTGAATTTGATTGAATATTAATTCTACAACAAACAATATAAATATATATACTTGAGTGGACAAATAACTTTTAAAGTTTTGGGTTATTGTAAGGCTGTAGGTATCAGCCTCACTCAGCAACAGACAGGACAATGTTATCTGATTGTGAATCGTAACGATATACAGTAAGACAGTAAGTGATAGGTGAGTTCTTTTTCTATGAGAGTAGCTACTAAAAGGTTCTCTCTTAAAGGACTTCTTCTGGCGGAACAATCAGAGAACAAAGGCACAAAGGCACAAGGAAAATGTTGTTCAAGGGGGAAGTAATTGCAGAGACAGGAAATTAACAATTGCGATCAGGGCAGTGAGATGAGAAAAGGGGAACAATCCCGGTGACAATAGGTGAGTGGGATGGTGCAGCCACCAGAAGAGGGATGATTGGGGAGACAATAGGTGAGCGGTCAGTGTTGGTGTGATGTATGTTTCTGTCATAAGACCACCAGGATTACAGTTATCCTCCTTATCCTAGGCCTCCCAACCACAATAGATTGACCATACACCTAACCAATTACAAGATACTTACAGTGGGTGACTGTTAAGAACTGGAAACTGACTAATGTCGGTGGACCGACAGGGACCGATCGGAAGGACTTGGCTTCAGCTTATGTGCTGTGCCCTCGCAGTTGTCTGTCAGGTGTCCTTAAATTTCGGGTGGGCGAAGACTAGTCCCAATGAATACCGATCAGTGAAAACTACCGATCGGAACCGAGGGATGAGTCGAGTGTCGGGCCAAGGGGTCGGGGACCAAAGGGGGGTGAGCGCACGCAAAGGCGGAAGACGGGATTCTTAGTATGAGACTTCTGGAGGCGCAAGAGGTATTCTGAGTCAATATTCTGATTGCCTAGCAACTACAACTACAGCGGGTTCATATACAAGTAACAGGCATCTAGAAAATACTAACGGGGAGAAAGGCGGAAAACGGTATTAACAATAAGCTTGACTAGGAACGGGAAGTTTATGATTAGTTCGGAGGCCGATGATAACCGAGAGCGGAACTATGGTAAAAGGAAATAGTTCGAGGGTTACAGATATATATAGACATAGGTGAAACATAGGATAGAGCGGATCATCATAATAAAGGGGACATATCAGAGTTTAACCAGATAATTCGAGTAAGTTTTGACATGGGCATAAACAGAGTTTGATCATCGCGAAAGCATACATCAGCATCAGGAGGCTGATGGTTTCCAATGTGGTGACTTGAACAGTAACTTGAATTGTCGATAAGTGGCGATAACCTCGGGACCGATAGGGTTGCGACACAGTTGTAACAGTGACAAAACTCTCCCAATGTTTTGATAATTCCCATTAAATGTTTTATAACTGATCAAATAAATCTCCTAAATTAGTGAAGATATTCTCATAGATACCTTAACATACTAGCTTTTATATTCCCAAACATTACATAATATTGATGGAAATTGGTGTCACAGTGAATATTTAAAAATAGCCAATCATTGGGACAGTTTTGGAACCCTATCTTTCACAGATTTCACCATATCATATTATATACTAGAGGCATCATAAAATTCCAAAACAAATTACATGACATATATTTAATGTTCTAATTGATATGTGATTGTGACAGTCACATTTTAACTATCACTCTCATCATGAAAAATATTTCTCCTCTCAAAAGAGATCAAGCCATTTCCCTCCTACAAAGTGGACTCTCCAATAGGAATGTGGCCTCTATGACAGGTCTTAGCAAGTCTACTCTCAGTAGAATTGGTCAGGAGATGGACATAGACCAAGAGAACCTGAGAGGAGGATATTCTTCCAAGCTTTCTCCTACTAAAGGAGGATCATGCATCAAATCACCTCTGGCAAGCTAGATAATGCTGTCCAGGCCACTGTTATGACCTGTGTGCTTGGCACACTGTCAGCTGCTTGGCACACTGTCAGCCCTGATCGGACCTCACACAAACTCCAGTTGCTCACAAACTGTCAGTACCCCGACTAACCCCATTAAGCACCTTCATTGTTCCCAATTGGTATTTCCATCTGCCTCTTATTCTATACAACCAGTGTATGCCTTTTCCACCCCTGTAGTAGTCTATGTCCAGATTTATAATGTTCCATCTGTCAGTCTCCGTTTTCACATCACTCTATATGTAGTTCCGCCTTCTCCATTAGTACTTCCCTTTGTTCTGTTCTCATCGGATAAGCACCAGTCTTCCATATATAAGCTGCTCATGTATCGTAGTATTAGGACAATCAGAATATTGACTCAGAACTCTCCTAAATGACTCTCCTAAATGACTCTCATAGTCTCACTCTAAGCATTCCACTCTCCACCTCTGCTTGCATGTGCTCAGCCTCAGTCTCCGACTCTTGGTTTCTGATCCTTTTGACACCCACGACTTGTCCTTTGGCTTCCAATTGGTGACTTACCAAGAGGACTATTCGACAGGACTAGTTTTCTGCCCACCCAAAATTTAAGGACACCCGACGGTAACTTGTGAGGGTGTAGCACATAAGCTGAAGCCAAGTCCTTCCATTTGGTCCCCATTGGTTTACCGACACCAGTCAGTTTTCTGTTCTTAGCAGCCACACACTAAATTAATTCCATCAATCAATCTCGTGTCTCACCCAACACAGTCAGGAGGACCTTGAAACAGCATGGTTTCAAAGCTGTAGTCAAGGCAAAAAGGCCCTTGCTCAAGGCTCAACATAGAAAGGCCAGGTTAAAATTTGCCCTCAAATACCAAAATTGGACAGTGGATGATTGGAAGACAGTATTGGGTCTGATGAGACCAAAATCAATAGGATTGGGTCAGATGGACATCAATATGTGTGGAAGAAAACTGGAGAACCACTTTCTGATAGGACAACCCAACCTACTGTCAAGCATGGAGGTGGAAATACCATGGTCTGGGGCTGTATGGGTTGGAATGGAGTGGGAAGGCTTGCAGAGATTGAAGGAAGGATGGATTCTGCACAATATGTGAGATCCTGGATCAGTATTTATCCCAGAGCATTAGAGATTTGGAGATTCCAGAAGATGAGGCCATTTTCCAGCAAGATAATGACCCAAGGCATACATCCAAGATGGCACAAAAATGGTTTTCTGAAAATCAGATTCAGGTATTAGACTGGCCAGCACAGTCTCCTGACCTCAATCCCATAGAACATCTTTGGAATCACCTGAAGAAACAGCTACAAAAATATCCTTCACCACCAATGGGAGTTTGGGAGTTATGGGAGAGGGTGGAAGTGGAATGGAATGGCCAAAGATTGAGCCTCAAGAGTGTCAGAAACTTATAGAAAGTATTCCTAGAAGGCTTGATGCTGTAATAAAGCTAAGGGAGCCCATACAAAGTACTAGAATAACAAGATATCTGATTCAAAAAGGGTGGTTCCAAACTGCCCCAATGATTGGCTATTTCTAAATATTCACTGTGACACCAATTTCCATCAATATTATGTAATGTTTGGGAGTATAAAGGCTAGTATGCTAAGGCATCTCTGAGAATATTTTCACTAGTTTGGGAAATTTATTTGATCAGCTATAAAACATTTAATGGGAATTATCAAAACATTGGGACAGTTTTGTCACCCACTGTATATTGATGCTGAATTTGAAAAGACAATGTTTTCAAAGCAACCTCCCAGCTTTGCAAAACCCAGTGAAGAAGACATTGTATGGATTTAAGCAGGCAGGTCATGAATAGTACAAGGAGATCTACACACTGCTAGTGGTTACATAACTTAGCTTTACAATCATCATATGTTATTTTTCTGGGTGGTAATCATCAATCATAATTTGTAAGCACCCACGAGGGTTGCATGATTGCAAAGAAAGACTACAAATAGACCCTAAGTTGGATCTTTCACTATAGTATGGAAAATTTGGCCTTCCCTGGTTAAATCAACTCCTCAAGGGGATTTCAACTTATTCCAGAAAAAGAAAATGTGGATTCATAAGAGCATTGGAACTAATTGTATAAAATGATTGGTCACAATAGAAGAGTTGAACAGGTTATGGAGTTGTCAGGCTTACTGGGGAGATGGCATGGAATATTACATGCAAGATATATCATGCTTGTCTAGTTCTTCTGCCTATCATTGGCTATTGTGCCTGAATCTTCCTATGTGAAGAATGTATTAAAAATAGTATGAGTTGGCTTATTGTAATACACAATCTACAAGTGGGTAATAGACTTGTAATAATAGTACTTGTTTGTCAATCAATGTGTCAGTTAGTGAATCACCTTCTGACATGATAGGTAGGATCCTAGTTTAGGTGTACACTGGTTCTAGCATGCATTAACCTCAGAAAACATGGTCCACAATTAGCATCCTCCTATGAAAAAGTGAGGAAATGGGTGAACCGCCCCTTGGAAAAGGGTGGTTTCATCACCAATTCCAACAGAATGACTGGAACCCTTGCAGAGTGTTTCGTCGTCCAAGGCTAACAAAACGAGGTTCGAAGACGTATGTAACAATTTACCCACTATCCCATCGAGAACAGCGCAGATGTGTAATAAGCACTACAGCCTCGGCGAGCGACAACACACCCTTCTCGAAATTATTTAATATCCCTTGGAGTCCACATTATTCAAATTTTGAGGAGAGAACAGTCTATATGGTCTAGAGCCATCTAGAAGAACTGGCTAGGGAGGCTAGACTCGGCTAGACACACTACTGTCGCGAGATCCCTATTTACTAGTCGGTATAAAAGTTTACTATAGATCTAGGGGAGGCTAGGGAGTTTACATAATGGGTATAGACATTCCCAAATCCCTGATGTATAATAGGTTTTTCGTGCGCGCTCCTGTGCCCCCTCAATTAATTCAAGGGTCTGAACTCCCGCAGCGTAAATGCATATAAAATATATTGTTTATACACAACTTCGACGGGGACAATGGGCTGGCGATACCCATGCGGTAACAAAGGAAGTCGGGAGGCTTCGGCTCCCCTCCATAAATAAATGATGGACGAGCACCAAATTCTAAGGCTCGTCCACAAGCCAAAGATTAAAAAGAGATACGTGGGCGGTGCCATACACAGTTGGCAAAAAAATGGTTTAACCGCTGGATCTGAACAGTGGATTACGCACCACCGCTTTGAATGTTGTTACTTAACATGGTTGAACCAGCACCTTAGCGATACTGAATGATCGATCAATTTACGCGATATTTATAGATAATAAGTATTGGTCTTTGAACTTAATACAGCAAGGTTGTCCAGAGACCTCATGCGATGTTAGGAATGAATACTGCCGCATGAGTATAGCTCAAATAGGTTAAGGCACCAACATCACCTCCTGACAGAGTTATTTGACGATATGCATGACATCATCTCAGGGAGTGGGACCTATATTTCACCAACATAGCCGCGATGCCTCATATTTTCCAAACTTGTTGTGAATACATTTCGGTGGTCCTTCTGTAATTATATTTTGACAATATTATCGGCATAAGTGGCAGACAGCATGTGATTTAACAGGCCGTGCTAACTGGATGGATATCAAGGAGCAAGGGTAATATAGAAGAAATGGATGTCGTGAAGGCCATGTTATAGCACTCGAATAAATAAAAATACTGCCACTGCCCCCAGCGTACGAATACGATAGGCAGTTGACAATAAGATGCAACAAATGAGTGGCGAAATTTTGAGAAAAATGGCTGATATGGCTGATACATTATCTATTGTTCTTGGGAATGACTATTTTGTTTGAAGCAAAAAACAAATGAGAATTGACTGACCTCTCACAAAAATTTCAAGGTTTAAATGGTATCTCTTGAGCAGATGCTTCACCGAGTTTGCGATGAGGTTTCCCGTCTTTCCCTGAACAATCAGTGGGAAGCTTTCCAGATGCAAAAAGGATAACTACCTCTGGTTGGAACAGGGCTTCCTACTGCTACGGTCAGCATAGCCAATACAATTAGTGCAAGGGATGCAATCTTGACATTCATAATAGTAACGTAGACAGAGAGGTATTATGGTAAAGTGGTAGCATATAATGGCTGAACAAGTTGTGTTTGGACGTCGGTTAAAAGGAACCGCCGGATCTGAATGCGGATTACGCGGCACGGCTTTGAATGAAGAAGTTAATCAACATCAACATGGTGGAGGCGGTACTCGGCGGTAATGAATGATCAATACATCACGCCTAGCCGTCCTGACTGTAGTAAAAGGGGCAAGGTTTCTCCGTGAACAAAAAATTGTTAATAGCGGCATCTTCGCCGATTTTATTATGTAATATGGGGCCCTCTCCACCAGGTTACTTTAGCTATACCACGCAACCTGATAAAATGGAGGCGTTACCAAAAGACGCAGAACTGGAATTCCATGAATTCCTTTTGAATTCCGCGAGGTCTTTCGTAGCACTCTGTTTAGGGCCGTTATCTACAATGATACGTGGGAGAGAGCTGAACATGTAACATATGCATATTTTAGTTGGTGTCGTGTCGCAGAAAACTACCGCCCATGGCCCTAGATTGTTCTAGAACGCGACCATCATCATTCTTTTCGAGATCAGTCATCATTTTTTGAAATAGTAATAATTTTGCAAACTCTCTTAGCTAGGTCTAAGTCATATGCATGGTGGTCATCAGACATTTAAAAGCAGTAGTCATCGATTATATCCACAACAAATAGTACCTAAGTCGGCGTAAGGGAATTTGGGACGGATGAGTTGCTCAAAACACAAACGCAGCACATTGTGGGCTGTGGTACCCGCTCACCTCGACGATGGAACATGTTAATGTCTTACCGGCGTAATCGCTCGCCTAACTCTTACTCGCCTTCCGGGCACTCCACATATCTCCCACCCTGATCCCTTCTCCCGCAATAATGCGATACTGCCCTACAATCCTCCTCACGTCGATGATGAAACACGTTAACACATCTCACCGATCTGTTGGGATCCTTAGTACTTAGGCACCTGCTTGATATAATACATTCAGCTATTACTCAGCTGTAACTATTTGCGGTGTTGAGTGCTGCCGAGGCAATGAAGATACGTGAATGTGATTTTTTTGCCATCATTGCTATAGCCAAACCGCCCATCATAATGAACAAATGCACACCCTGGATGCACAAACTCGACGGATCCTTAATGGAGCTCTTTGATAATTAGCCTCACTCCGAGCGCCTACTTGGATCCTTTGACCGGCAAAGGCTAAAAGTGTTGGAAATGATGATGAAACACCCTTCTCCTAGGGATGGTTCACCTATTCCTTCAACTTTTTATATAAAAATGCAAATTGTGGACCATTTTTTTGGAGGCTAATGCATGATTTTACCCATGTGAAACTAGCACCAAACCTATCATGTCAGAAGGTGATTCACTAACTGACACATTGATTGACACAAGTACTTCTATTACAAATTTATTAAACCCCTGGTAGATTTTTTATTACAATAAGTCAACTCATACTATTTTTAATAAAAAGGAAAGGAAATTGAAGAAAAGAGATAGAAATTAGTAAAGCAAATATTTGAGGTATCGGCATTTGAAGACTTGAGCTTTAGTACATCCTATATTTATGTCCCTTTGTTCATATATAGCGCCAGAGTGAGGTGGTGCGATCCAGACTACATAGCACTTCACAGCGAGCCCGCTAGTACTAGTCCTTATAGCATTACAGATTGATAGATATGTTCTGTTTTTGTGGATGATCAGTTTACTAGATGGCGCCATGTGGTCCTGAATTTAGTAAAGCACTTTTTTGCAGATGCCTCATACGATATTGGAATAGATACTGGCCCATAAGTATAGCTCAAACAGGTCTTGATACCAATATCACCTAGAGTTTGTTGAAACACATGTCACCAAGTGAGGGAGAAGGACCAATATTTCTCTAACATGTTACATATGTCACTCGTCATATCTTCCAAACATATTGCGAGGACATCTCGTTGGTCCTTTGGCAACCTTATTTTGCTTATTATTTTTTCCGCGTAAGTAGCAGACGACATGGGATTCGATGGACAAGGCGTCCTAACTAAATGGAGCAAGGACAATGCAGAAGAAATAGATATCGCGAAGAACATATTATCCCACTCGAAAGAATCCTGCCACTGCCCGGGCTAGGAATGCCATAGACAGGTTACAATAAGATGCGACATATTATATACCATCCATATAGATAAGAGCACTGTCTCCGGTCCCAGTGTACAAAAAGGTCTAAGGAGAAGGATCCGATAGGCAGCTTACATAGAGTGGCGAAAGGTGGAAAAATGGCTGATACGTTATCTGTTGTTCTTGGCGAATGAATATGTTGCTGCAATCAAAAACAAGCAAGAGAATTGGCTGACCTCTCATACGGCTTTCAAGCTTTGAATGGTATCCCTTTACTACACGGTGAAGCGAGTTCAAGGGATGATTTCTCGTCTTTTCCTAAACAGTCAGTAGGTAATTTTCCAGACGCTAAAAGGATACCTACGTTTGGTCGGAACAGGACTCCCTACTGCGACGATAATACTAGCCAATACAATTAACACAAATGATGTGGTTCTGACACTCATAATGTAACGTGATATATGGACAGAGAGGTGTTGTGGTAAAGCTCAGCGTATACTGGGGAACAAGTTAGAGATTAGGAAGAGATGTGGGGATACCGAATTCTGTTAAAAAGAGAACGGTTCAACCGCCGAATCTGGTTCTATCACCAATAGTATTTATAGAAAGCAATTATACAGTGGTGATGAACTTAGTAAATCCCGGACGCCCCATACGATGTTGGAATGGATACTGGTGCATAAGTATAGCTCAAACAGGTCAAAACACCAACATCACCTTCCAGAGTTATTTGAAACCCATGTCACCATCTGAGGGAGCGGGACCCATATTTCTCCACCATAGCCACCATGTCACTCTTCATATTATCCAAACATATTGTGAATACATCTCGGTGGTCCTCTTGTAATTTAAATTTTGCCTTTTTTTCCGGCGTAAATGGAAGAGAGCATGGGCTTTGATCGCATTGTATATTCTCAAGGAGGTATGGAATGGTGGGAAAGACACGGTCGTTCTTTCTGGTTGGATACCAAGGAACAAGGACAAATATGATATGGATCTCGTGAAGGTCGTATTACAGCACTTGAATAAATAAGAATACAGCCACTGCCCATGACGTACAAATGCAATAGACAGGTTACAATAATGTGACAAACGAGTGGCGAAAATTTGGGAGCAATGGCAGATATGTTCTTGAGAATGAATATTTTGCTTGAAGTAAAAAACAAGTGAAAAAATCGGCTGACCTCTCACACAGCTTTCAAAGTTTAAACGGTATCGCTACACGTACTTGATCGAGTTTGGGATGAGGTTTCTCGGTCTTTGAACAATATTATGGTAAAACGGCAACGTGTATTTTCGGTGAACAAGTGAGAGATTAGGGAGATACGTATGGGCGGCTCCGAGTCTGGTTCAACTGCCGGATCTGAATGCTCCACCACTCTGAATGTAGTTGATCAACATGGCAGAAGCGGTACCACGGCGATAAAATTCGATAAAGATCAGTGGTCCTGAACTTAGTCCCTCTTTCGGACGACTCTCGTTGTGAACAGAGCTTGTCATGACCAAGAAATTGTTGTCAGCACCTGGGTGGAAGGCGCATTTTCATATGGGCGCCCCTCCATCAGGTCATGCCTTCCAGTCACATTGCTGGATGTTGGCAGGTGCTGACTCCTTCAGCTAGTGAAATGGCTGACGCCTGCCAGATGCAATATAACCCGATCTGGCACAGCTTCTAACCGATCTATTTGTCATCCCTTTATGCCCAAATACGACGATCTCAGCTTAAATTCAAATTGATTTGATGTAATACTGAATAGTCACGCTACCCGGTCTGATTCAAATTCACGTCTATTGTATTACCACGATGAGCGGAACAAAGATGGCGGTATCGGACGTCATAACCATATGTGCGGTGCTCCATGTATACCGGGGGCACGCATATGATGAAAAGTAGCGGGACTGTAATGACTGCTCATGCTTAAAACTCCAAGGCGCGGTGATCCGCCTCATCATCTCACCCTTGTCGTCCCATCCACCCCAAGTGTAGGACCACCATGTCTTCAGGACCTACCTTCCGTATTTCTCAGTTTGCGCCTGCAAATGAGACGTTGGCAACGGTGAGACAGGAAAGGATGGACATCAATGGATATATATTGGGTGCTGTGGGATATGGTGCGTTTTCCTTTCGAAATACGTCGTTCCCCAAAGATACTTAGCTCAAGTCGACCTCCACTTAGGCGTTCATATGACATTATTCTTTATCTGCTTCTCGCTCCTATTGAAACGATTGAAAAAAGATCCTACACACACGAAATTCTTCTTATCCTATATTACGTTCAACTTCATAATTGGGTCGATAGGAAATGGGATTAATTGTTTCGATAACCAGGCGGAATTCGTGGATAATCGTGATTTTCCAGGAGGACCGGAAGGATATGAGGCCTCTGTGGCGGCATCCTTCCTAAACGTGTTTGGGGCGACCCTGTACATCATCAATACCTGGGCTCAAGATGGTTTATTAGTATGTAGCCAAGCTAGAGTCCCTGTTTCTCCAAAATCAATATTTATACCTCAAATAGTTATATCGTTTTTGCATCATCTTTGATTATAATTACTGGATGATCGCCTTCCCGTTGCTCGCTTATTTCGCGTCCATAAGTACGCTCGTACATCCTCCATTTCGACACATCGAATGCTCATAAATTTTGCCTTTGATAGTAATGTCCTGCCTCTACCTGGCCTCGCTCACTCACGCGACCACTACTTTCGGCAGCAATCTCGTGAACTTTGGTCTCGCCTACTGGTCTATCTCAATCGGCACGACCATTATCCTCACCATATGCATCGTTGGACACCTCATGTTCATGCGTCACCGCGTCAAAACTCATTTCGGCGCAAGACAGCTTCAAGGCTCTCCGTATTTATCAATCTCCGCGATGTTTGTCGAATCAGCGTTCCTGTACTCCCTTGTAGGATTAATTACCGTAGTGTGCTTTGGGAAAGGATTCCCAGCGGTGACTTTGGTGTTGCCGCTTTTGGGACAGGTGCAGGTGAGTTTTACTAAATTTGCGTCTTTTGGTAATCTTGGCTCATCATCTTCGCCAGTCGATTGCGCCACTTCTCATTATCCTCCGCGTTGTGCAGGGCCAGGCGTTGGAAAGGGACACATTTAAGAACACAAAGAGTGACACGATGACACCTAGCATCAGTTTTCAAGCTAGTAAGACTCAGAAGGAGAGTTATCACTTGTCAGCTTTAAGCTCGACGACGACGAAGAATCAGAGCTGCGAGGCCTTGGAGGAGGAGAAGGGTGAGGGGATTAGGATCACGAAGACTGTTTATTCCAGTCAGGCGATATAAAGCGTCCAGTTATACTGTTAAAATTGTACATGGGGTGGAATGCCCTCATGACATACATTTTGTACAGTATGAAATACATTAATAATAAAAAAGGTCTGAACATTGATATGGATTATAGCTGTGTACTAATTAATGCACTGGGACAGCAACCAACACTAGTGGCATTGCTGTAAATGCAGAGATGGCGGCGTCAGGCTGTCAGCTATGCTTGCTCCTTTGGTGTCCGAGACCACCGTTTTATTAATCATTCATTTCATTGATGGAGTGCGGATTCTTGATCATATATACATGGGGTAAACTTCTGTTACTGTTGTTAAGGGTCTTAGTATTGAACTCAATTTTAAGAGGTTAATATCTTGGCAAGTGTACCGTGAGGCTGGGTGTCATCAAAGATGGAACACGCTGCTAGTTTAGGAGCCTAGCTAAGCAAATCGGTTGCCTCTTCTATCGTCTCTGCACCCACCAAATCATATACATCAATTCAACAATTCTTAAAAGCCCTTGTTTGACTTCACAATGTCAATCTCTTTTCTTTTTCAAGGTGTAGCGTGTAGGTGCAAGGAGTAGCCGGCCTGTCCTCTGAAAGTGCAGCGATAAACCGGTGTTTGCTATGCTCATGACAGAAGCTGCCTGCCTTATTTGGAAAATGAACTGTCAAGTACGGACCGACCGGGAAGGCATGCCAGCTGGACTCACATCAGCGATGTACAACATAGCTAGGCAACGTCCCAATGGTATGGACCCCCTAGCCATAGCAGGCTGTCTCCCTACCCCTCCAAGCGCCAACAAGTCTAAAAGAGATTGAAAAACAAGAAAGAAGTTTGTATGCAGCGTGGACGGCGCGAGGGCATCACTGAGAAGACGCCAATCCACTGGACAAAGATTGGGACGGATATTCCTGGTCTGGCACAAGAATCTCCACCGTCTCTCACAAATAACATTCTCCCCTTCAATTAATTACAAAACAACATTTCAATCACTAGTATTTTCATAATCAGTTTCCATCCTTCCCGCAGCATGTCTGCCAGCATTCGCCTTCGCTCGCCAATCTTACGCTCTGTGCTAGTGGTCGGATGTCCTGTACAAGTCCCTGCATAATTCCCATAGTCAGTAACGAAGCGGGTATTTATATACTCTCATGCGATCCATCCGTCAATAATCATCTTTGTTCTCCAAGGTCACGCTCGGTCGTGACCGTACTAGTCGTCGGAAGTTCTGTACCATTCCCTATAGTCGGCACCGGAGTGGGCATTTCCATCCTCTGCCGTAGCACATCTGCCAGCGTTTGCGTTTGCTCTCCCAGAACACGATCGGTCGTGGTCGGACTTGTGACCGGAAGTCCCGTACCATTCCCAATAGTCGGTACCGGAGTGGGCATCTCCATCCTCTCCCGCAACACGTCGGCCAACATCCGTCCTTGCTCTCCACCCTCACGAGTTGTCGTCGGCCAACTGGTAGTTACGTGTTCACCACCATTCCCGATAGTCGGTACCGGAGTGGGCATATCCATCCGCTCTCGCAACACATCTGCCAACATTCGTCCCTGCTCTCCACCCTCATGATTTGTCGGCACCGCACCAGTAGTCACACCTCCTCCACCAATCCCAATCGTCGGTACGGGAGTGGGCATGTCAATCCTCTCTCGCAGTACATCGGCCAACGTTCGACTTTGCCCCCCGGTCTCCCGGTCTGTCGTCACTGCGCTTGGAGCAGAGTTCCCAATCGCCGGCACCGGTGTCGGCATCTGCATCCTTTCCCGCAACACATCCGCCAACATTCGCGTCATACCCCGGATCGGAACACTCGCAACAAGCGGCGTCGGCGCACGTATGCCCATCTGCTCCATCAAAACATCCGCCAATGTCGCAGGGGCCGTCCCAACCGCCGGCACAGGTGTGGGCATGCTTATCCGCTCACGCAACACATCAGCTAGTGTGAGCTCGGCGCTTCTCCCTTCCTTCTCTGCACGCAGTGCAGCTTCACGCGCCATGTCCGCAACTTCACGGGCCAATCGCATGCGCTGACTTGCGCGGGATTCTTCAGTTATATCGGCGTATGATCCGCCCGCGTGTACTTGAGGGGGGGCGGGCGACTGGGGCGGCGGCTCAAGCTCACCAGAATGAGAGGGCATGCGCGTTTGAGAATCTGGTTCCGAGTCGTCCCATCCCGGCCCTAGATCTGCGTCCAAGCCCAACTCCTCTGCGGCGCTCTCGTTGTCAGGGCCGGATGAATCAGCTGCAATCATCTCTGCATGTTTTCGCTTCCGTAAAGATTCGGGGAGCGGTTGTGGTGGCGCTAGGAATGTAAACGGAGGCTTGGGTCGAGCCGGTGGTTGAGGAGGTTGGATTGGGGATTGAGCCTGGGATTGCAATGGAGGGGAAATCGGCGTCGGAGGTTGGGATGATGGTCCAGAATCTTCAGCTCTGGTGTGTTCTCGCCAGGGCTGGATGCAGCAGGAGAAATCGTTAGTATAATCATATTTTGATAAAGCGGGAGAGGGACCCACTCTGCCGCGTTTTGCCTTGATAGCCAAATCCTTTTTTTTAGCTTCTTCTTCATCCCTAATCTCTCTCACCGAATCGAGTAGAATGGAAATAACAAGCAAGACACTGGCATCGGTTTTTTTAAGTTCACGGTGTAGCGCAGATTTCTTGCTCGCTTTTGCTCCATTCTGGGGTGAGAAATTAATGAGGTCGAATGGCGATGACAACCCAGAAAAGACTTACGTCTTGCCAATCCAACAATGCTGGGATCTTGTTCTTATACACTTCCCAGGTACGATTCTTACATTGCCCCTCTAGTCGTTTGCCTACCTCCTGCCATTTAATGTGCATGTTGCCTCTCCGCTCGGCGAACGGATTCACGTCAATGACAGCAGTCAACAAGGCTATGAGGTCATTGGAGTTGAAATCGGCTCTTTCTTTGCGGTTTCTGACATATGTCCGTTTTCGAATGGTGGGGAGAGGGAGGGGGAATGAGAACGGAGCGGCGGGAGCCGAAGTACCTGACTGTGACGCATTGTTCGACGGCTAGTAATTAGGTATGAAGAGGCGTGAATGTCATGTAGGACGGGCTTACATGGTCTAGATTAGATGGCTGCTCAGACATCTTGATGATGTGTGCTTAAAATATGTAACAGCGTCGGAGATAAACCCAACGAGCACGTGACATCCCCCTTCGTTCCTCCTAAAACCCTCCTTTACAAAAAGTTTGAACATGCGGCTTTATTCTTGTCTCCTAATTCTCACCCATGTCCTGTGTCAGTGGTGAAAAACATGGGCGGGCATCGCACAGAATATTGAAGGACTGGGTTGTCTTTCTACCGTCAACCGCTCCTCTCCGTAGTTCACAAAGTCCTAGGCGACTTTTCGGTCATTATCTCCCTATATTTGTACGTTTTCACACTGACCTATCACTGAAGATTCAAACCTGGTTGCCGAAATGGGACGTGATGTTTTCCAAAATATGCTCGAGGTACTCAACTGGTCAGCCATATCTCAATATCCTATTTAATAAGAGCCTAGCAATGACCCATTTCCCCAGCCCTTTCGAGATCAGGAGTTATTCCAATCTCTCGTAAGATTGTTGTCAACTTTACACAGATCTATTTCATACTGACAAGATACTATAGTTACACTACCATGTACAGCGGGATCCATTTCATGCGGGATAATGAAGCCAATATGAGTGCGAACACCTTTGGCCATGTCTTGCTTTTCCTAATTATTATTCAAAGTACATACTGCGAAAAAACTTTACCTCGATCTGTGCAGGAATTGGCATACTATAAAAAATGTACGTCACATTTCAATGTTCAAGCTCTTAAGAATAATATTGCTGCAGATTCATATAATCGCTGGGGATAGTGGCGCGTTTTTGGTACGATCCGGCCATATGGCGTTTTAATCATATTCGCTCATACTCTTTCCACAGGCAATGAAAGCGATTCAATTTTTCCACCACTACGGCACAACGCTCGCCGAGGACATGTATCTACTCCAAGATCGTTGGAAAAGTTTCATCGGAGATTACATATTCAAATATCCCCCAGGCCACCCATACCAACATCCCGACGATCCGGTTGCAATTAGCCCCCTGTACCCGTTGATCAGGTTAATGGCTAGACTATCCATCCTGCACAAATTCTTTGCTAATAACGTGGTTGCGTCATTTAGCACAATGATCCTGATACAACCGTCGCTTCCAGGCGCCTCCTGCCCACTTGGTGTCCGCGTCTTCCGGGGATGCTTAACTTCTCGAGTGGGCAACCGTGTAGTATTCAAGGCACCGACCAAGAATGGACCCGACATATTCGTAATATATCTGACACGTCCTGGCGATGATGATATGTACATATTGGGTGCGACAGAGATCAGCATGTACGGTGTGAGTCTACCTCCGCGTGTCGAGTAGTCAAGTTTGAGTTCTATTAATTTGTTATCAGGCCGCATGTAGCGAATTCAAATCTCTGTTAAATAGACTCGCTGAAGACGTACTCCTGGACAAATCAAAAGTAGCCTCGACTGATGAGAGGGAGGACTCTTTAGACCAGAAAAAAGAGCCCGTTCATGTCACAAAATCCCGTTAACCGTGATTGCACGAAGGTCCTCAACCAACAACTTCACTGATGTTCACTTTCTTACACGGCTAATGCGGTCGGTTTCAATGTTTTAATTATCGTCTTTAAGCTTTAATATAACAGCCATTTTGTTCGTGAACGACCTCAAGTGTGCCGAAAGATCGCTAAACCCTCAGGTGCCCGATGTCACAGAAAATGGGTAATGTGATATCCAGTTACCCTATCATGCGTTCCGGCCAATTCCGGGATGTGCCGAAATAAATTGTAAATACTACGTAAAACATGATCAATGTAATTTTTAAATGAAATGTTGGAGTGGTGTGATCCCCTGATGATCATTATTTTTTCCCGAACATTTTATTTTCCTACACACTACCACATCGCAAGGATTTCCTCATTTACAACGGGGTATATTGCTTGATCACGTAGCTATTAAAATTTAATTTACAATTTTTTCTATAAAATTTTTCCATCTTCCCTGAAGCTCACTGATTTGGACTCGAGTTGAAGTCACCTATCAGCTGACATTCATTCGTGTTAAGCCGCAATCACGGAACTTGACGGGCTGGGTGTTCATATGGGGGAAATAAGGCTACCCGGGTCGTGTAGTGCGGGTGGGAATTCAACGAAGCTCTATGTATAAGTGTGTGACAGAGTTAAACAATAATCTAAGATGTAATTTACAACGCCGCATAGTTAAAATTGTCGAAAATCATTGAAAACACGTGAATTGCACAACCATGTAAGGAAGGCTCTCGTGAACCAGACGCGAGGTCATGGCACACAACGTTTGGCAAATTGACACCTTACCATGACACGTAATATTTGCCACAGGTTATTAGTTCTGACAAGCTAAAGAGGTTAACTTAAACTACCCTTCGTATTCTGAGAGTATTTGCAACTAATATATATTAGCTAAACTGAATTGTTCCTAATATGAATATCAGGAACCAATTCAGTTTTGCTGATATATATTAGTTGCAAATACTCTGTGATGCTCTGTACAACGATGTCCACGAGAACTCCCTTGCCTCAGACTGAGTTCAGTTTTTCAACGAGCAGCACCATGTCTATACCAATCAACGAGCGCAAAAATACGTTGCGAGGCAAGTCATTCGCATACGCAGAACCTGAGAGTTTAGAAAAGGGTAATTTCTCTACACTTTACCCACCAAACGTTTTAATCAACAATATATTCTACTTCTCAGGAATGGAGGATCCCAGCTCAAGCCATGACTCGCATACAGATTACCTCGACGTCCTCTGCAAGGGCTTTGAAATCCTTGCTCTCGCGGTATGTCTTCGCCGTCCAACAGGTTCAATACAATCGTTGGCATTACTCACCATATCGCGTTATCTCAGGCTACCTTTCTATCCGCCATACAATCAACCATAATGAACGCTGCATTCCATGAGCAGTCGGACTTGGATGGACCCGCCATCCGCGCTACAAACGCATTGTATATCTCCGGACTCATCCTCGACCTAATATCAGCTTGTCTAGCTTTTCTCACCTCCCGGTGGTTTCAGCGGCTTACAAACGCTGAAAAGGACTTTCTTCAGAAGGTTTTCGCAGCGCGAGCGAGGGAGACATCCGAACAAGCCGATCTCCATTGCCGAAAACCGGCCCCGAAGCCCTCCATGGAGCGAGAAGACGGCGATCCATTGCAGAGCACGCCGTTGTCTGGGATTGACAAATGGGCTATTCCTTGGTATAGCATGTCGCTTTTCGTGCCTATGTTGTTCCTTGTATTAGGTGCCATGTGCATGCTAGCGGGTCTATATACATATACATGGTCTCAACATCCCCTCCCGGTGGCCATAGTGGTCTCATTCACCGGCCTTGCAACAGTACCCTTTATCACCGGTGTTTTTTCAATTGGAAGAGTTAGTGCAAGGCGGAAAAATATTATACTCCGGCTGAGTAGGATGCAGGGTGACTGGTGACTGCTTTCGGATAGTTCTCAGGGTTGGAAATCTGTGTTCCTTTGCATCGATTTCACTATAGGCTATCTACAATTGTCCCCCCATGTATACATCATTTCACCTAATATATATCATCCGATGTCTATACCCAGCCTGTGGTGTGTCAGACAACCACACCAACCCCCTATGCATCTTCCAAATCTACTTCAAGCGAATTCATTTCCGAAAAATATATTCAGACTGAGTGCTGTTACTTGTCTTGAGCCTATTTAATAACAGTTCAAGAGCTTTTGCGGAGGTTGCAGAACGTGAATTCGGGTGGGCATAACACAGGTTGAATCATGTGTCAGATGCGGGGTGGTGGTATGTCCCAAAACACTCCCTCTTGCTATCCTGTACCTTCGATTCAGGAGACTAGCGAGCTTCGAATATATTAACCCATCAGGAAGGAGAGTTATGATGATTTTTCAGACGCTGTGGAGGAAATCTACGCCCATATATTCAGTGATGCAAACAGCTCGATAGGACACTTTGTGCCAAATGTCAAGGTATGAGTAGACGTAAACATTCTTCCGCTGGCAACGTGGCACATAATTATTTTGCCAAATCTCACGTGCTTGTTAATAGCACTTCCAGACGCGTTCTTAGCATAAACTTCTGAGCTTTGAACTTGGATGCGCCACTCGAAACGCGAATTTGCGAATCACACAATTCTATATTGAAGCTGGACTAAGCTACACCCTCCCTTAAGTCAACCCTGTGTACGCATCAAGGCTTCAAAGACTATATATATTAGAAAATACTCCATTTACCGACTGTCGAAGACACGTATAAGACACAGGGACAAGGCTCGGGATAAGAAGCCGA
Organism: Hysterangium stoloniferum; assembly: GCA_015178975.1. Lineage (NCBI taxonomy): Eukaryota > Fungi > Basidiomycota > Agaricomycetes > Hysterangiales > Hysterangiaceae > Hysterangium > Hysterangium stoloniferum. The sequence continues at coordinate 617,778 of WHVD01000031.1, read as the reverse complement.
ACAAGCAGGTGGAAGTGAAAGATTTACCACAGGAAGAAACTGTCTGTAGGACTTTGGCAACAGCAGCAGTTCTGGATCACAATGGTCTGGACTTTCTCGCCAGTCTAGATGTTATAGCCTAATCCCGATCGACACTAGTGGATTGTGGATTGTAATGAAATGTTAATTGGACGTAAGCTAGTTGCTAGTGATTTCCTTCGGATAACCGTGGCCTGATCTATCATCAGTCCATCCTCTCATAATTCTCAGAGTGGCCGTAAAATAGTAGATTCAATGTTTGTACAAGGCAACGAGCAACGAGAAAAATGGAGCGGTTTCAAGGTCATGGTCAGTGAAGGTATGCACTAAATACTGCATAATCTCCCATTTCCACCAATACGCCGATCTTGGCTGCAAATCCTCGGTGAGGAGGATTGCACAGGTGCCGACAATGTCCAGGTGAAATATTTATGTAAATGCAACACCGCATAGTTTGAGTCCAGGAAAAAAAATTATATAATAAACATCTGTGGTACATGTGAAGCATTTAATGTGAATACTATAAAATAATTCTCGCTGAGAAATAAAACTAATGGAATATGAACCAGGACAAAAGACACAATACTCCGATGAATTGACTCGCCCACCATGGAATCCCATAGAATACAAAAAACGTCAGAGAGGACACAGAGGTAGTAGGGTTAATCGAATGTTTCTTGGGGTTTCGTTTCCTGGACCACTCTGGGATACAGAGGTTCAACCACGAGGAGCGATGGGCGGGTGTATGCCAGTAAGACAACATTTACAACGCCACTCAATGCAAAGATGCCCTGTGCCACGAAGATGACAGCGATAGGTACAGTGTGTTTGTCGGGACGCTGCGGATCATGTACTTGAGGAATAAAATCGATCCACCTGACGATGGATAATCCCAATATCAAACCTATGTACGAGATCGGGTAGCTATCCTTGAGTCAGCCAACCCACGGCTCCCTGGACTGCGCGTAAGAGGGACTCACATTAACATAATGAAGGCGTCTTTAGCAACAGAGTACCCTCCTAGTAAGAACTTTTGTTGGCCAATCCGTCGAAATTCTAATTTCTTCCATGATTTCTCATTGTAAACGAGGTTTCCACGAAGAAAGAAGAATAATAAAACATAGAGTAACAAGGATACCAGAGCGGTGAGCCAGAGCCAGGCATATTCTCCTACGACTCTCTCCAAGGTGAACTGAGAGCTGATGAAGCACCAATAGCTATCAATTGATTTAATGCTAACATAGAACTTAAGGAAAAAGGAAATAACTCACGGTGAAGGTGAATAGAATAGATCGTCGGGCTTGGAGTGTATCCCAACCGAGATCCCAATGAATAGGATTATGTAAAACCACACCATGCCAACGACGACAATGGCAAGATTAATTGATGATGCTCCTTTTTTGAGAAATACTATAGAGAAAGTATGCACTGCGATAGCCTGAAAAGTGTTATGAACAGGAGGCGACTGTGCCATAGCGGCACACCCACCAATGTTGACAGCGCAACGAGAGTCCCCCCCCCTTGTAATAAGACCCCTTTATGAACATAAGATGACTCCTGCAATGGCCTTATACATGCTTCTGACCTTGTACCGTACAATATGTTCCGCAAAACACAACACCTTGAGCTAGCCATCTGACCGCGAGCACACTTCCGGCTCCATGAATGATGTCCGCGAGGAAGAGCGATAGCTAAAGATTGAACGGTCAGACGTTATCGTCAGAAATTCTACAAACTCACCACATATATTTCGATTGGCGTCTTGATGATATTGCGCCATCGTGCCTCAGGGAATTTCTGCATGTACCGTGAAGTTCGAACCTATGAGGAAATCAAGGTTGTGGGGAGGAGCGTGAATTAAAGGTGGTTTTTTATCTCACTGCTACCACTAGAAACAACCACAACACGGCAGTGATCGACAACAGCCCCCACTCTACCATTAACTAACGTATCGAGAAGATGATAAGTTACTACTAGCAACGTTTGAAAAGAGAATTATGATCCAACCACTAGACCAATAAGCTCTCCACGAGTAAGGTGGGTATTGCACTTGTCATTGGCTAACTGGGTACATTGTGTTGTCGTCGCCCGAAGCGCCATCTCGGAGCAGAGAGGTACACTCCAAGGCTTTTTATATCAGTGCTAGAATCAATCAAATTGCTACAGCCAGTAATTTGATGTCGGCCAGACCGACATCAGTCGGGGTTGTCGGCGTAATTTGAAGTTTGGATTCCTGACAAGGAGCGCTTCTTATGCTGCGCCCCTTGAGGGAAGGCACCAGCGACTATGACGCTGTAAAACCTATTTTTTAATATACGCTACGAACAAACGTGTCATTAGTTCACCACAGCTCTTCCTGCATCATGCATGTTGCCGTACCTTCACAAGTTGGACCCTATTGAAACTGAAATTAAACTGTAGTCTTCGAGCGTCCTTCTTGGCCATAAGCCATTGATAAAAGTCGGCGATTCTTGTCTATGCATGGACGGAGGCGGGCGTGAAGCAAACAAAATAATCATTTCCTACCGTAATTGTAAATCGTCTTGGGATTCTGGCAGGATTAACATAAAATGTTCTAGTAGATAGAATTGATTTCTGTTATTACCACAACGATATACCTCTCCCAATTTCGTTATAATCGCGTTTCAGAAAAGAATTGTTGATATAGCAGGTATGAATGAAGAATAGCGTGGATGGCGCTGAAGATTCTGCCCGAAAAGCTAGAGTTATATAAAGAATATACCGATCAAGGCATGGGTCACCGTCACCTAGTTCCTAATGAGTAGCTCTACCAGACTGCGCATATGCCTTCAAAGGACAGAAGGTTGGCAGCGATGATGAGATAAAGTTTGCTTACAGATGTTGTCATCTGGAATTTGCAATTTCACTGCAGTGAGTCACGTCTGGTTGAGAAGTGACGGCGCTGGATCGACAGGCAAAAAATGGCATTCAGATAAATGATTCACCCGTTCGACGAGCATGAAGACGTTAATTAATGGGAGATATCCATAGAACACGTGACCCTCCGGGTTTTACTTCCGAAAGCACTGCACCCGTTCGTCCATATTAAAGTTGAAGATTGAACAAACGCCATGCAATCGCCTCTTTCAGAGAGAAGTTTTTGTATATACCTCCATAATAGGCGGGCGTTGTTGCAATTCAACATGTCATGGCTTGTAGCTCCCTATGATGAGCATGTTCTGATGAAGTATTGGCTCATATTCAATCAAGTTGGCACCGAAAGCCCAGGGCTATCTATGGTAATTGGGTGTAGCGTGAGTGGCGTGAACACCCTAACTGCCCTCAACCCCGTGCAATGTTTGGGTTATTGGACCATTAGTAGTATTTTGACAAAATTTGAGACAATAAATATTTTACATGGTTAATGGTGGACCTGACAGCATAGCATCCCAACGACATCGTCGCAACAAAAGAGTAATTGTGCGATTTATCTGCAAGGTCTTGGAGGATTTGGTGTTCCTCATTTATTCTTGACTCACCATACTTAGACTGACTCGACTGTTTCATTCACACTGCATATCCTCTTATATCCTCTTATGTATATTCCTGTATATCCCCATATATATATCGTATAAAGTAAAGTTGTACAGTGGGTTATGGGCACCACAAGATGCTGTCTTAGCACTAGTGCGAAAAATTCCAACAAGGCAGGTTGTTAGACCCATCCTATCCTATAAGCACTTTACTCTCTATACCATATGAACTGGCCTCTGACTGGACACTCTGGACCCCCTTGTTCCCAATCCATTTGACATCTGGTTTATTGCATTCCTTGTTTTATTGTATTCCTGTTCTGTCTTTTTTGTCTCTCTGGATTTGTAGTACAATAGTCTCTAAGTCTATATAGTCAAGTAACTATCTGTACATCAGAAAATCAACTTAGCATCCCCTAGTAATCTGCCTCAGTGTATTCTCAGAACCTACAGGTTTCTTGTCTGCTCTTGTCTAAAGTTGGACACTGCAATCTTGTGAGGGTGCAGCACATAAGCTGAAGCCACATCCTTCCTGTAAGGGCTACCTCTGTCAGGGCCTGTGGTACTTACACAAGGCTAGCAGAGGGATATCCAAAGAGAAAAGGATAAGGAGGGTGTGAAGAGTCATAGAAGTTCAGACCATTCGATATACAAAGAGTATTGACCTTCTAGGTATGGTATATCAACTATCAAAGTACAATATAGATAAAGGAAAGAATAATTGTTGAGAGTGACCATTAGGAAGTAAGAGATGATTCAGTTAATAAGTTGAATTGACCTTTGTGGTACAATTCAAATGAAGAATTCTAATGCTTGGAACCTAGTAGGTAGTTTGCATAGAAGAAAGAAATAACTTGTAGGGGTGAGAATAGTATTGAGCAAGTTCAAATGGATGGCTTGGAGCTTTGATGGTAAGTGTGGAGCTCAAAGCAAGACTGTAAATTGAGTGATAACCATTAGTGATGGTTGAGATGATACCCCAAGCACAACTCACAGAACACTTCAAATGGTGTTATGAACAAGTTGTGGTTACAGGGTAAAAGGTGTCTGAGTTTGTAGTTATGCCCACTAGTGTACATATGTAAGTGTAACAGTCTGTAAGCACTCATAAAGTCTATGTACCCACAGGCATATGTACATAGATCTTTAAACTATATAAACATGTGTAATCAAAGAATTAGATGGTTTAAAAATAGTAGAAAATAAGGAAAAAATATGAGGAATATACAGTGAGTGACAAAACCCTCCAATGATTTTTAGGTGTGCAAAGATTCTTGAATAACTCAAGAACCACTGTAGCTACAGACCTAAATTTTGGTGGTGGTTAGATCTATATGTTATCTATTTACCCACAAAATTGTATGACATAAACATCAGTATTTCCCACATTGCGGCCATCTCCTGCCCTTTTTCACACCCACTTCCTCCCATCTGACCCCAAATGCTTAACTTTTGTCTCATCTGACCAAACAACCCTCTTCCAATCATCCACAGTCCAGTACTTGTGTGCCAGAGCAAAGTCCATCCTTGCCTTCCTATGCCTCTTTAGTGAGTAAAGGCCATTTTCTCTTCACAACAGCCTCATTCCAGCCTTCTTGAGTGCCCTATGAACAGTCCTCACTGAAATGGACTCCCCAATCATATCTTGAAGGGTTTTGGTGATCTCAGTCACATGTCAAGTCTACTTCTCAGATCTCTAAAATCACTTGCCAGGGTCTGTTCACTATATCCAGAATTCACTCTACCCGTTGTCCATCATTTGCCAAATCATCTGGTGGCCATCCATGCAAGCTTTCCCCCTCAGATATTCATTATTCCATTTGACAAATCACTTCTTAGAAGGATGATTTTTGTCGTGCAAAGATTCTTGAATAGCTCAAGAACCACTGTAGCTACAGACCTAAGATTGGTAGGTGGTTAGGCCTATATGTTATCTATTTACCCTTAAAATATTATGATATGTATAAGCATCAGTATTTCTCACACTATAAATAAAATACTAATGAAAACATTGGAAGGGTTTTGTCTCCAGTATCAAAAAGAAAACAAATCAAACAATCTAGTGCTTAGTGTAGTATCTCTTAGCCTTCAGAACAGCCTCAACCCTTCTAGGCATACTCTCTATCAAGTTCTGACAAGTAGAGATAGGAATCTTCTCCCACACTGTCTGAACCCTCTCCCACACTGTCTGAACCCTCTCCCATGCTGTCTGAACCCTCTCCCACTCTGTCTGAACTCTACCTCTCACAGGGGGTGTCTCTGCTAGATGCTCTGAAACATGGGATGGCTAAAAATAGAATGCTTACCCCAAACAGATACTAACTATATACTCTACTTTAGACTATTCCTAGAAGGTGGAATAGCTCTCTAAAAAACATGATAAAATTACAGGAGACAATATAAAATAACCTCTAAGGGTTGGCCAGTATAGACAAGATATAAACTAGAGAGAAGAAATAGAATGTCCCCTTACACTTCCCAGAACTTCTGCAGGTTTCTCTGGAAACCTACCCATAAGCCTTGTGCTTAACAGTATTTTCCAATCAGACCTTACAGATTGTCTCAATCATGCCTCCAAGAAAGAAACTATCTGAACAGTGTAAGGGAGTGAGACTCCCTACACAGTGATCTTGTCATCAATATCTAAGATGTCACGTGTCTATTATCAAGCATTCACATAGATTGTACCACTCGCATAGATTGTACCACTCGCATAGATTGTACCACTCGCATAGATTGTACCACTCGCATAGATTGTACCACTCGCATAGATTGTACCACTCGCATAGATTGTACCACTCGCATAGATTGTACCACTCGCATAGATTGTACCACTCGCATAGATTGTACCACTCGCATAGATTGTACCACTCGCATAGATTGTACCACTCGCATAGATTGTACCACTCGCATAGATTGTACCACTCGCATAGATTGTACCACTCGCATAGATTGTACCACTCGCATAGATTGTACCACTCGCATAGATTGTACCACTCGCATAGATTGTACCATTCGCCTAGATTGTACCACTCATGTAGATCATACCACTTGTGTAGATCATACCACTCGCATAGATCGTACCACTCACATAGATTGTACCACTTGTGTAGATCATACCACTCTCAGTTTCTTTTTATGTATATAAGGCTCTCAAAAGTCCCCGAAAAACAAGAAATCAGTTCGTACACATCTTCCCCTGTTAAGATACTTTGCACTTACAGCACAAAGTACCTTACAACAGCCAAATTTACCAAAATCCCCTACTCTCTGGTCACCACTCATATTGTATACCACCCAGACATCCAGAAACAGCCTAATCACCACAGATGAATCCCATATTGAAAAGTACCAGACAATCTGGATGATTCTGAGCATGAAAACCCAGTCATCATGTCCTGGAATGCCTGATAGTGAAAGCAAAAACTCTGCTAAAGGTTGTGAAGCTGCAACTTCCTCCACAGAATCCCCATCAAAGGAGAAATCAGCTCCTGAGCCAAAAACAGAGTAAGCAACCCTCTGGACTCTGCATGGGTTGAGGGTTGCATTACCTCTCTGTGTGAAGAGTGGTGGCCAATGACTTAGAGAAGATTTATAGTAATACAAAATAATACTCCAGGAGCCCAAAGATAATCCCATGCAAGCTTGAAGGAAATTACAAGTTAATATTCACACTCAAGACAAATAGTTCACAAAACAATAATTTATACTAAAAAAATCAATATCAAAGAGGTGAGTGGAATGGGGAAGAGGGCAATGGAATATCTATACAACCTAACTGGGGTCCAGAATATACAAGAGCTCTCAATGTGATGTGACCATATAAAAAGACTCTGGAAGGAATAGATGAGAAATATGATATGTAGCAGCCAAGTTGGCCCTGGCTGTCAGAGTGTCTGGAATAGAACAGAACAAAGGAAATGGGGAAACAGAACAGGATATTAAGAAAAGGAATACAAGACAACAGAAAATAGATAAATATTCTGGGGTGGCAAATAACATGAATGTCATTAGAACAAAACTGAGATAGAGTGGCTGGAAAAGGATATCATTAAGTAGGTGTGTTGTTGGGTATCACAATGCCAGAGAACAGTATATACAGGTTGAAAATACACCTGAACAATGTGGTTCTTAACAGAAAGGTTCTAAATCAATGTTTGAATTGGAGATTAGTAGAATACAAGACAATAATTTATACTAAAAGATTCAATGACAGACAGATGAGTGGAATGAAAGGAAAATGGGATATAAGTATGAAAGAGAATAAATGGGAAGCTAGAATCTGCAGAAGTCCCCAATATGATATGGGAATGGCAATCACAGCCATATGGGAAGTTGGAAGTCCAATGTGGAAGAAAACACCTGACACTTCAAGAGAAACAAATTGAGGAAGAATGAAAATACCATTCCAAGCCAAATATGTAGTGTTTAAGGATGTTATTATTGATCTATGAGTAAGTATTCAGCAAGGTTCCAAAAGGAGACTGACTTATGTTTTTCAGGTTCAGTGGATTTACAAATGTATATAATGTATACATATAATTCTGAATAATGTAAACTTTAATTACTTTAAAATAAGTCTCTGAATGAGAATAAACGGGAAGCTGGATTGTACAGAAACCCTCAATATGACATAGTCACAGAAGGTAATACAAAAGTTATATGATCAAGTATTTGAAACTATTATTCCAAGACAGATATGACTGCTAATGTAGTGTTTAAAGACATTATTATTGACCCACCAGCTCGCGAAGCGACCGAGTAAAGCTGTGGGGTGGTAGCATGTGGGGGTTTGCCCCCCACGGGTGACAGCCTTGTAATATTCTTAAAGTTACTCCACGTGAATTATGTAAGTAGTTTCATTCACAGATGCACAGTATACACACCTAAATATTTAGGTACCGCCACCCGGCATCTCGGTCTAATTAGTTATGGTTACGTGGGACTAGAGGTGCGAACGCAAGGCAATCGCCCCTTTCAGAGAGAAGTCCTTGTGTGCATGTGCTTGTCATGATAGGCTGGCGATGTTGGAATACAACTTGCAGCTCGCTAAGAGGTGACATGTTCTAATGAGGCATATCTAAGTTGGCACCGAACGCCCACGAATTCTCGAGTGAGTCGTACTCCCACGCTTAATGTCTAACTCAAACCGAAAAGTCCTGTCGTAGTGGCTTACCGTTTCTCACTATGAAATAACGCATCAAGCGACACCTACGCAGTATACTCTGCCAACAGACAAGAAGCTGTGTATGTCACCGATTCAAATGGACATCAGGATACAACGAAAGCGGAGACCCCAAACCGGTCACACCATCACGGTCCCTGCCTCCCATCCATCCATTGGAGACCAGTGTGGAGTCTAGAAGGGTTGCTCATTTTGAATAATGTAACGACCCATGCCTTGAGGTCATCCACACGTCCTCCATTTACACCTGAGATCTCCTTTATAACAATAATCTCTTTCTCAAGCACAATATGGTGAGGTAGTTAATAGATAGGTTTTTTTGTTGTAGTAATAACGACAATAACCTTTATCCTAGCGTATCACGTGTTGATCCTACGGGCACCCATGTTCCAGTAGAAAATAGTTTCTCTTTTGCTTCCCACATCCACCTTACATGCATAGACCGAATCACCCCATAGCCAAAGAAGAACACAGCCCATTGCAGTCTCCATGACAGACACAGTGATTTCGACAGGCGTTGATTCAAATAGGCTGGTTGATGAGGAAGAACTATGTCAGTTGTGGGACTGTGAGAAACGGGCTTGGGATATAAGCCTGTGCCGCCACGTGTCGAGTGTTCCCTTCACGCTTATTGGTGTTCAAGTTAATGCCCGGTCCCTTGCGAACATCATCTTTCACTGATATTTTTAATAGACCCGTGGTCGTCAGTCTCCGTTCTTTCCCATGGTGACCTCCTAATTCCTGGCTTGACCAAAACGTATAGGGTGGATCGGTCCATCAACACGAGAAACACTGTATAAATCCAAGTTGTTCAGACGTTGAAGCGTATGACTTCGCTGTCAAAATATCTCTCATCACTTAATCACTTAAAGTCTATAAGAGCCTTTTCTACATATTGAACAAGGTCAACCAGACCACATATTGGCGCGCCTTTCACGATTAACTTCAGTTAATGCAGTGCCTCTAGATCCCCGGCGCTGACATGTCCCCTGGACGAAATTATACTCACAGATCTTGCGATGTCAAGTTTATCATATTGGCTCGTGTTGACGCCGCACTGACTTTTGAGACATGAAAATCCTCCCATAGCTATTTGCTCCCCACAGACGGTATACTCAAGCAATGTCTACACAATGTCCTCGGCCCGCAAACGAAAACTGCATCACCTATCTTACGCATGGGCAAACAGTTGGAATAGCAGTAAGGCCTTGGATTGTCGGATCCAACCGCTTGCTAATTCCACATGATCGCCTTAGTTCACAGTTCAGGCTGCATTATTATCTATCCTGGCCGTGTTTGGGCTGCTTATGGTGGTACTGGTAGGAGACGGGGTTAAATTATTTGATACACTTGAACAAGCTCTTCTCAGATACGCGGAACCAAATATATACAGAACACTCCCGGAACGCGATGGCGACATCTCATCAAGACGCCAATCGAAATATATGTTGTATGTCTCGAAGTTTCTGGTGATATCACCTGACAGTTTGGTCTTGTTAGCTATCGCTCTTTGTCGCCGACTTGATCCAGGGAATAGGGATTATACTCGGCCTCAGGTGGATAAATAAAGGCGTTGTGGTTTGTGGAACGTATTGTACAATTCAAGGTGAGAATAATCTATTACGATATGGTGAGAAATACTCAAACAGCTTAAAGGTGTCCTTCAACAGGCACCAGAGACTATAGTCGCCATGTCGACGTTGGTAAATGCCATGTTATTGCGTTTCCAGCCAACCATGGCTAAATGATCTTTGCCAGGCCATCTCTATCCATACATTTTCCATAGTATTTTTCCAAAAGGGTCGCTCGTCGATAGCGGTCGCCGCCGTCGTGGTCGGCATCATATGGTTATATGTGATTCTATTTGTTGGCATCGCGCTCAGGATGCATTCCAAACCCAACGATCGATTTTATACACCAACGCCGTGAGTTCTCTTTTTATTGGGGAAAGAAACTCTGAAGATTGTATATTCAGTTACTGGTGCTGGGTGAACTCAAAATTTACCTCTGAGAGAATCACCGGAGAATATGGTTGGCTCTGGTTTACCGCTATCGTATCATCGGCGCTCTATATATTATTATTCTTCTTTCTTCGGGGAAATTTGGTGTGCAGGGACAACTCCTGGCGAAAAATAGGGTTTCGATGGGTTAAACGAGGGAAGTCTTTTGTCCATGAGACTGCCGCTGCAAAAGCTGCATTTATTATGCTACTGTAAGCCTCGTACATACGACTTACGTGCCCAACTAACCATGACGTACCAATAGCTACCCAATATCATACATTGCTCTCATACTCGGTCTTTCTGTTGTCAGATGGATCGATTTCACTCATCCACACCAGAACATTATTCCTGCCCCCGTAATATTCCTCGTTCAAAGTATCTTGGCTTTGAGTGGCGTGGTAAACGTTGCTTTACTGGTATACACTCGCCCAGGGCTTCTCATGGTGGAATTATTGTATCCTGGAGGTGTGCCATCAGTAGCCGAGCAGCGCAACTCCCACTGTACCTATAATGAGCTCTAAATGAATTTCCGTATTTCAACCCACTATTTTCATTACGGAGTCATTTGTAGTGTGGTCGAATTTCGACAAGTGTATTAATCGGCAATCCCAGCCGTTTCCTGCACGTCACACTCATTACCGCAGACAATCGCTTCAGAGGATTGGGATAAAGACAGGGGTCTTGTGGTGAATATTATGAGAGAATATTCCTGAATGTGTACGATATGCCCAACTCATTATGTAGTAGATCTATTTCGATCCAAGCGACTTCTACGTATCTAATATTGACCCCACAAAGCGCCCTGAAAGGGACAGGCAAGGCAACCGGCCCACTGCGGACGCTAACGATGCCCCCTCAGTTGATGGATATCTGGCGCCATCCTCAGAAACAGGAGAATTCTGTAAGAAAGGAGACCATAAAAAACACAAGTGAAACAGCAGCAGCATTGACGAGAGTCGACCCACTGGGAGAGTACATCAAGGCTATTTCCGTTTTCGCTATGCAGCCATAATCGCATCTCGAGGTTGAACTTAAACCCTAGGACATACGCATTGTTACCCACAATTTTTAATTGAGATCAAACCAGGACGGTAGGTAGCTGCGACAGGAGGGTGGTAGGTTCTGTTGGCGGTACTTTTCTAGAAGGGATGTGTAGTCGACATCACAATGTGTCGAGGATCTACGGTACACTCTGTTACTCACGTCAGGGATAATGGATTACGCGTGGTGTTTGGTTAAGACGGCAGTGTTGAAAATCATGTCGTATTCAGTCACACTGTCTATTTATACTTCCCGCCATTCGACAGCATTTGTGCAAAGTGGATTGTGTAAACTCTCATATCGCATAGATATCGTACGCAATACATGGACGGCTGTTCCCATGACCTCGGGTATCGGCATGTGTTACTATGATTGGCGCGTGGCTGACATTTGCGGTACGTTGCACCGGCGATCGATCCGTAAAGTACAGGCTCTCTCAGTATAAGTAGTCCCATGTGAAGCGGTTACCAGGCCCTTGAGACTAAAAGCAATGCATATGATTGCAAATTCCACATCTTGCCCTAACCACAGGGAAGTTCTGTTTAACTTCATGACATCGGGCGGTGCGCCTGGTAGGAACCTAGTAACACGGGAAGACATGTAAAATCGAGATGATACTCGGAACATTACTGACGTCCATCTGGCCGCACAGCTTCACTGGCTGATGCCCCAGCACTACATAAAATTGCTGGCATGTACCCTCCCGCTGCCAAATGGCACTGGCAGAGATGACTAGGCAATGCACACAGCTAGCCAACGGCAGGTGTATTACCCACCTTACGCACGGACAGATGGTTGGAATAGCGGTCAGATTTCTTTTTTCACATCACTAGCTCATCCTCACAAGACGTTAGTTCTTGGTGGAGGGGGGATTGTTGTCAATCATTGCTGTGGTTGGGCTATTTCTGGTCGTGATAGTGGGTTACAGAACTACCCTGGGTTGACACTCACTACAACCTTGATATCTTCATAGGTTCGGACCCCACGATATAGAGAGAAAACGCCTGCGGCGCAATGGCGCAATCGTATGATGACCCCAATTGATATCTATGTGGTGAGTTTTAAGAATGTCTGACGATAAGGTCTGACCGTTCATTCATTAGCTATCGCTCTTCATTGCAGACTTGATTCATGGCATCGGTGTCGTCCTCGGGGTTAGATGGCTAGCTCAGGGTGAGGTGTTTTGTGGAACATATTGCACAGTACAAGGTCAGTAGAATTTACAGGGCCATTGAATAAGTTGTCTTACGCCAATAAAGGAGCACTACTGCAAGGAAGCCAAACCGTCGTTGCCTTTTCGACTTTAGTAGGTGTACCGTGCTATTTATAACACACGCTCGGTCACCCCTCACGACATTTTTTAGGCTATTGCAGTACACACGTTCGCTATAGTATTCTTAAAAAAAGGGGAATCATCGATTATCTTTTCCACGGTTGTCGTTGGTGTGATGTGGTTATACGTCATTCTATTCATCAGCATCGCAGCCGGGATACACTCCAAGCCCGATAATCCATTCTATGCACCCACCCCGTGAGCTATTTGTTGTTGACTGAATTAAACGTTAATATCAATCCATTTGATAGCTATTGGTGCTGGGTCAGCTCTAACTTCCCTTCTGAGAGGATCACAGGGGAATATGGCTGGCTCTGGCTGACAGCTCTTGTATCGTTGCTACTCTATGTTGTTTTATACCTCTTTCTGCGGGGAAACATCGTTCACTGTCAAAACTCATGGATTAAACTAGAGTTTCGATGGATTACCCAACGGAAGCCGGTGATCCCCGGATCTTCTGCCGCTAAGGACGCCTTCATCATGTTACTGTGAGTTTTTCATACGCCATCGAGGGATACGTGGGTTCACCATTTAAGTGTAGCTACCCAATCTCGTACATATGTCTAATAATTGGATCATCCATTGTAAGATGGATCGACTTCGTTCCTCAAGCACACAATTCGCAGCATCCTGACCAACAAATTGTACCTGTCGCTGTTATTTTCCTGGCACAGAGCATTTTAGCACTGAGCGGCGTTGTGAATGTTGTACTCCTTGCGTACACCCGCCAAGGTCTCCTGATGGTCGAAATTCTGTATCCTGGAGACGTTTGGGGAGCGACGAGGCCCACCGCCCACCACGTCTTCTCTCAGTTGTGACATCCTCTATGGGGGGAGATTTCGGTTATTTACTTCCTAGTTTGATATGGCTCTGTTATATTCACGCCGGATACTTTATATTTACCCTCATATGCGTCCCGACGTGGATTATCTCGTATATAGTTGTTTGAATACCAATGAGAAATTCTCAACATCCTTTCAGCGTACATTAGGAATTTAGAATAATATATGATAAGTGGATTGATATTATAGACTACCTAGACTACCAACAGCTACTATATTCTATATTTCATTACAAGTAAAACTGCGCGAAATTCTGATTGTGCGCGCGTAAAGGGATCATAGTCCCTAGTTGCCTTTGAACCATCTACTATGCGGCCGGTGAGAACCATTTTCTTGGACTTGGCGGCTAGTTTTGGCCATTCATTGTTTTTCCGTTGTACCAGACATTACATTGAAGCTCTCTAAGGCGTGATATATCAAATCTTTGTCCGGTTCAGACTCCATAAGTTTGCTTCCTATCCAACACTCGTGTCGATACGTGATTCCGTAAATATGCAGCATGGGCAATTGCTTCATCCCAGAGAAATACAGATAAATCCAATATCGTTCCATTAAACTATCGGCAATGCCATTTTGAGAAGGTGAATCAGGTGCACTTGTTTCGATTATCATTCTGAATTCATCCCGTTGCTGCCCAAATCCTAACACCGTTGATGTACCCATTATTTTCTATTTTAAAAATAAAGGTTTTTAATCAGTAACAGCAATATACAGGAGAATCCTATCATAGGCCGATCTTTGGAATCGAATAGATTTTGTTTAAGGCTGTTCTCGTATACCATTGTTGGGCCTCTTTTGGACACGAATACGAGCTTTCTTTGCTTTTATACATGCTTCGCATTATTGTGACGAGGAACTCGTTTCAACAATGGCGAGTCCACCGGTCATATCTTTTCGCTTTAATGTCTCTAATGCTCTCATAGATCGATCTTCTATGCCACTGATTTCACGTATGCTTCAAAATGATTCGTCAATTCACCCTCTATGCTCACGGGAGTTCTCCTTTGACACTAAGTATAAACTAGTTTTGGTTTGACCTTAGCTAATTAAATGATTATCTATTGTCCTCAATAGACATTTACCACCGCCAAACTTGATAGTGCCACGCTATCCACAACATAAGACAATTTGGTCTATTAGTGCGTATAGGGGATTTTGAAGGAGGTGCCTAATATTCTTACTGTGGACTTGAAAATTAACTGCTACTTTTCTTCCTAACTCAGGTATTCTTTCTGATCATATTGTGTGATGTTGTTCCAGAAAAAAGTTTCTAGTCAGAGCGGAATATTCTAGTTGACTTCAGATAGTCATAACATATATGAGAGGTCTTCCAATTAGTCGTTGCTATTATCACGAATTTTATTGATGTGACTTTGACGATTCCCTGTGCTAGTTCTCTTGCTGCTTCTAGGAAGTCGATATGACCATTATTAGCACATCACTTAGCACATCACCAGGTTGGATGTGCAAGTATCATCGCTGGTTTCAAACTGAAGAGGTGGTTCCGGACCCTATGGGAAGTGTGGAATGGTGGGGTGTAAATGTCATGACCAGAATTTTATCTATTTCATACCTTGCTTTTTCAAATAGCCAAATTGTAATATATACCCTTGACTATTCGCTCATAATGGTAAGAGCGCGTTTTCAGCTAGTTGCATTACACTCACACGCTGTTCGATACCGTCTAAAAAAGGTAACATCGTTGGAACTCTGCAAGTCATCAAATGGGCAATTCAGAAGGATCTGCTCATCCACCCCCCAATTCCTTCTCCCACATTTATGATAGATATTGAAAGTGACGGCGAGGTCGAGAAAACTTTGCCGCAGGAAGTTTTGACTGTCGGCGGGACATTTTGGGAAGTTGAGTTATTTAACGACAACGAGGAACTTTACGGGTAGTATTTGTATTCATAATAAAGAGTAAACAACTAATTTCTAGAGGCGCTCATGACTGGTTTTTACCACCTACAGGCCGCGACCCGAGGCCAATCCAGGCCGTCTCTAAAGTTTCGTCCTGAGATATCAGCGAGCCTAAGGCAGCTCCAGGCTGAGTCTTTCATTGCCAATCCATACCTCAAATGAGACCTGCACGTCACGTACATTTACTGATTCTATATCTTTTACCCCGCTAGATACGTTCCAGTACTGCCTTATTTACTTGTGCCGATAGTGCCAGTATGCTATGTGCAATCCACTGGGCACATAGAATACGCTCGTGACATCTCGTCATGGATGACGCGTAAACAAAGGTCGAAAGCAGAGTTAGTACGGCAGTCAACGAAGCGAAACGGTTGACATCTCCCCCAGGGGTCTGAAAAAAGAGGGATCACTCCATAGGAATTGCATCTCAAATATTGATTTCACATTATTAAAGGGCCACATGCAACAATGAATCGGTAAGAATCAACGGACTACAGCCGATCCTCCCATTACCTCTCACTAACAGTAACCTACAGACATTCATTACCAGGTCATATCACAGTTAGAAGTTCTAAAAGAGATAATTACCTTCCTTTTAAACTGAGACGCCTTCACCGGATTTTTTTCATTGAATATGTCATCGAGTTCCTATTATCGAATTGTCAATTTAAACAACCCACTTAACCCCCAATAACACTCACCTCAAGTGTTCTCCCTACAGTCTCAACACACAGGAAATGCCACAGTATGGCTTCTGTAATATTGACAAATACAAATACTAACTACTTACTCCTCAGTAATGTACGGACATATCAGATGAATATCTTACAATAAAGCGCCACTATGTTGAAGATCAGGTTATATAATCAGCTGATAAACAATGTTACTTGCTGACCTGCAGGTTTTCAAAACCAACGGGAATAGCATATAGGCTAATGAAGCTCCCAATGTCGATGACAACTGTCTACATCGATGAAGTGATAAGATGGCGTCTCGGAGGGGTAAGAAAGCAAGGTCATTTGCGCTACCTTCAGAGTCATGCCCTTTGCACGAGCAGTTGATTCCAAACATTCCACACAATATAGTGATTCTACGACAACGGAGGTTATTAAATTGCATTGGGAGGTTCATTAAAGTTCGTGATTCACGCAAGGGACCATAAACAAATGTATAGACAGCCTATTTCACCAAAATTAATATTAATGTATGATTTTCATTCGGATGGGGTTACATACTGAAAAGAGGAAGAAGGCAGATACAGCCGCAATTCCAACTGTACAGGTCAGACCTAATGTCAAATGTGTGTTTCTGGAGGCAAGGGGAACAAATTACCTCGTAAATCCTTAGGCCCATTGCCGTCTGGAAGGAACATTGCTCTTGACATTAGTATATAGATAATGTGGGATAAGAGTGACACGTACATGAGGCCCATTTCGCGCTAAAACCCGCATTCAGGGCGAGACATATGGCCGACCCTATAGTTCCATAAACGAGCACTACTTATATCTTAGTATCCGGTGTGTGTTTTATGTCCATAATAGTCCTACATGTTCTCCTTGGTAGTTTATCTATCCCGTATTGGTGAGAATGTGAGGTCAGCGTGACCTGTCTCTTTCATGGACTCACCCGAGACAGCAGCGGATATTGATCCTGCAAGGCAAGCGATGCAAGTGGAAATCATGTTCATCGCGAATTGCAATCTCACTGTTAACTGATCAACATACGGAATAATGATGGATAAAAAGGGGGAGTACAGTTAAATCCCGCAGCTTGATAGATCTAAGTTTACGAAATAGTTCGGACCAGATATACGTCGCGATAAATGATTAATTAACGACGTACTTGTAGACTATATGCCCCTTTGGGAAAACTAAAGAGCCATCAAGTTCATCGTAGGCAGCAACATACCTAATCCAGCTCCGCTGAACTGAACTTCAGACAT